>CANYCX010442630.1:0-11171 GCA_948193385.1 Breynia disticha f. nivosa
GAGGACAAAATTTTCTTAAGGGTGTAGAATTGTAATGACCTAAAATTTTCATTTAATTAAATTCTAAATAAAGTACGTAGGAAAATGTAAATAAATTTTTTGCGAATTATTTAAAATGATAATTCGGTGGGAAGATATGAGAATTCGTTGGAAATAATTATTAAGGTAGAAGAAATAATAATCGGGATTTGGTAAGTTGAGCAGGAAAGAGGAGTATTGAGTAAAAAGGCCAAAAGGGCAAAACCGTCCAATCGAATAGCATTTATAAGTTATCTTGTTTCCCTTTCCATACACCTACATATATATATCTCTACACTTCTCATTTCCATACTCTCTCTCTCTCTTCTCAAAGCTACCCTAAACACCATTTCTTCTTCAAAAACCTACTATTTGGGAGGTTCGAAATCGGGCGGTGAGTGAGTTTTGGTAAGCAATTATCATCATTTCTTGTGAATCCCGTATTTGTTCCTTAACCCTAACTTTCCAACGTAATATCTCTTTCGTTTGAGCTCCGATTTGAGCAAATGATAGCTCGTTGGAAAGATTAACATATGTACTATCTTGTAGTAACCATTTTTTGTGTTAAATTGTGTTTTAGGTGTCCAAAATTGGAGTTAGAAAGCCTACCTTGAAAAGTGACGAGTTTGGGGTTTTTCGTGATCGGAAGTTTTACGTGTTTCGTTGATTAGGTAAGCTTGTTTGGCATCTATTGATATTGTTTTCAGTGTCAATTTAATTGGGTGTTGTATATTGAGGGAGACGGAAGCAAAGGTAGGAAAGTGGTTAAGGTTTTGGTAAAGAAAAGTAGGAAGTAAAATGTTAACTATAGATGGGAGCGCAAGATTGTAAAAATTGAACCTAAATGAATTTGTAGAAGCATCAATAAAGGTTGGTGGAAGAAATAAATAGGGTGGTTAGGGAAACATAATAGGTAGAGGGAGAATTTATGGAAGGAAAAGTGAGATAAGAATAATACATGGAAAGAACATGAATGTGGTAAAGCATTCTTGTTAATTGATACGTTTTAATGAATGCTAGGTTAATGTTAAATTATGATATTGTATTATAGGAGGACCAAATCACGGTGAGGGAGATTCCCAACCGAGTCATTAGACGATTCTTGTGAGGTAAGTAACACGAACGCAACCATCCTTGTGTGTATAATATTTGTGGACAATCTGTTTTTTTGATTATTGGTTTGGATTGATTTTGAGTGCGTTGTAAGTTTATGATGTGGGTTGTATCTTGTTTGAATTGGTTGTTTTGGCTTGGCTTGATTTTGAATTGATTATGAGAATATGATGATAAAGCCTTTTGGATGTGTTAATCTTGGTATGATTGATTATGCATGTGTATACCTTGGATGTGAGTACATGTTGCCTATGTTATTATATTGATTTAGTTGTTGTGGTGCTGAACATTCATGTACTTGTATGAATGATTTCAAGGTAAAATGATTATGGAATCCTGTGTGAATCAATGGGATAGATCGATGATGATGTTATTATTGGAAGTGATTAAAAAGGAAGTGGTGATTTGTGGTCATGTGATTGCCTATGTGAATAGTGATGTACAGATTGTGTGACCATTGAGCATTGAATTCAATATTGATCCTAGAGCATGGTATGTTGAATTGTATGAATGCATGATTGGTGGCTTGAGTTATGCACGTAACATTCATGCATCGGGCTCTTAGTGAGCATATTTAATTAAAGAACAAAAGCTTTTAATGAGGAAGATTAATGAGGGAGTGGTTATGGCACTTCGTGTGCAAATTTTGGTGCTTAGTGCACAATATTACGGATAGTATATAACAAATACTATACCAGTCACAGTGGTTAAATATTCGGTACATATACGTGTGTATGAATGTGTCAGACCAAAACAGGGCGTAAATGTGGATATCCATCTATTATAACCAAAACTCCGGCCGAAAGGCCTATTTGCAAACGTCAATTGTATGGCCAAAAGGGGCGTGAACTAAAATCAAATTGAAATCACAATTGATTATATAAGGTTGCATTAGGAATCAAACATTCACATCATTATACTGCACATAGATCTGAATTGAGTTGATGATATGTCATTTGATGTATTTTATGGATGTTGTGAATACTATATGAAATTAAATGTTGGTTGATGTGGAATGGAACATGTTGTATGATTTGATATACCTTGTTGCTGATTCGATAAAAGTTAAGATGTAATTATGATTTAAATTAAATAATTTTGGTTGTATGTGAGGTTGAGTTGTGATTTTGGAAATGATTCATGCAAAATTTGTAGTGTTGCTTAATGTTGTTGCGAGAGACCACGCGTTTATCTGTACCAAGACTACGCACAGTGGTAGCGACAGCACATAGTATCTACCACCTTGCGTAGTCTGGCACGTGTATCTCTGACTCCCGGGTGTTTTGGCCTAGGTTTATACCTTATACTTAAAGAATTTGAGTGCATGTTTATATTATGATTAGCGGATGGTATTGCCTAAAGTTATTTAATATTTTGATCTTTTTATGAAATGATTTGACTGTGTATAAATTAAATATGAATGGTTGTCCATGTTGGTAAGTGTTGCTTATTGAGTCTCGCGACTCACTGTGTTTTATGTCTGCTGTGTGAGCAGGGACTTAAGGGGACATTTTGGAAGTGGAGGTGTAAAGCTTTTTGGTGCCCCAACTCAGATAGAAGATCAAAGAACTGAGGTGGGCTGTGCACCAGGGCTTTTCTCTTGCATGTCATACAAACTCTTGTATTGAAATTTGTAGTGCACACATTCATTTTGGTAGGGTTATGCTTGAAATGAGGTCTGTTCAGGTTCTTTTCTTGGATAACCCTAGAAATTTTTGTAAAATCTTGTAAAGTTTTATTTTAGCAATGAAAGGATTATATATATATATATATATATATATATTGTATATATATATTTGAATTTGTGTGGTAAAAGGTTCGTGAACCGATTTTAAACTTCTATTTGACAAACTTTTGATGTCCAAATCCGAATATCACGTCGAGATAATTGATATAATATTATAGGGTGGTAGTCGAATTTGGGGGTCACAATATATATATATATATATATATATATTACAGAGAGGGAACCAAAAGGCGCTGATTCGAAGCTTAGAAGGTGTAGTCTACGCCATTTTACATTTGAACGACCTTGAACACAGTCTGTGTTTGGGCAAAACGTCTCATGGGCATTGTCCCCGTGTTGGACTAGCACGACCTTCGTGGTCATTTACATGACCCTCGTCTTGTTGTTTCTGACCTCTCTAGAGAGAGTACAAATAATATGGAGACTGTGGTCTATTACTCATTCTCCCCGTGGTCAGTTGCACGGTCTGTGTTAGACATGTAGGTGAAGATATTAACCTTATAGATTGTTTACACTGTTTTAACATACAAACTTTGTATGTACTTAAACAATCAAGCATATTTAATCTTGATAATCCTCAAGTTCTCCATCCATAACAAATTTAATAGTCCAAACATCAACAAAATGTCAACCATTGGTAATTATATCATTTCATTCATTCCTAAGATTTAATCTCAAATAATAACTAAAAACAACATCAACATCAACTGCTTAACTCACTCATTTCATATCTTATAAAACCTTAAACATCCAACATAATTTCATAAGCTAACAATCTTTACGTCATATAAAACATTCACAAGAGCACACTCAATTATACACATGATTCAGTTTACAAAGTGCATTTAAGGGGAGGAGAAGTCTAGAGCTTTGGTCATCTGACCTATTAATTTACTTCTATCTACTCCTATCTAACTTTTCTGTACCTAAAACCAAAATTGCACATTTTTATGAGATACAAACTTAGTGAGTAATCATTTAAAACATGATATTAACAATAATACATATCCACATATAAATCTTATGACGTATAGATAAATATTTATGACATTTGCAAATTTAAAATATATAACCATCCTCAACATTTTCCTGTACAAATTCCCTTACCTTTATCCCCTATATAAATCCATCTATCCTATATATATACATTTTTCTCCTATACACATTTAACATACCTCGTACACATTTCCATCCATCCTCTACACGTCCATCCATTTGTAATCTACATAATCATCCTTCCATTAGAACATATGTATCATATATGTTTATTTGCTTAATATATTCCATTTAACATTCATACGCATATGTTTGTAACTCATTCAACACATATTTCTTATAACACATATAACTACTGGTATAACTGTAATTAAAAAAATTAGATTACTCACCCATTCTAGCTGAAATATTCGGAGTTTCCCAAACTCCGTTCTCAACTCTATTGTCGAACTTGTTGCCATTTATATCAAACAACAATTTCTCTATAACATTTTATATAATTCAAAATAATTTGGCGTACATTAATTCATAATCATGAAATCTTTTCACCTATTCAATCCTTTAATCCCAAAATTTATAATTTTCACTCCATACCATCAGCTTAAATAAAATTATGAGAATCTTAACTCATTCACTTACCTTTCTTTTTTGTTATAATGCTTTTCACAATTTTCTCACTTCATGTACCTCCTAGGACCAAGTTTGATATCTTTTACTAGTGAAAGTTCTTAGTTCTGGATGTTTTGGGTTTAAGGGAGTGTTTCTCTATTCTTTCTCCGCTTTATTTCGATTTTCTTGATTTAAAATGACACCTTCTGTTTTAAATTTGCTATTTTATAAATTTTTTACTACATAACATGATCGTGTCGAGTTGCAACAGGACCTGTGTTGGCCACACGACCACCGTATAATGCACCATGAGAATAATGTAAATTCCTTGTCTTGCCTAAGATTCAACATGCCCACTGTGCTCCATGACATGCCCAGTTTGTTGATCACCCTATATTCCCTTTTCAAATTCTAACACTATTCTTATGTTATATTTTATTTTTAACTCTATTTTGTATAATTATTCATATATATTCTTAAGACTTATACTCTTTGAACAATGTACATATGGTTTATCCTTTGTTTCTATGTCAATTATTAATTATAAGCTAACAGGATAGGAATGTGATACACCATCTTTCCTTTTAGACCTATATGAAAGCTTGAAATGTAAGATTTTAATTGATTATGAAATAAAATATGAAGAGAGAGAGAATGTAAAGAAAAAAAAGTAAAGAAAAGACTCAGGACCCCAAAAACAAAAGAAAAGAAAAAGAGTGAAAGGAAGGAAGAAGAGAGAGCTCAAATGAATTCACCTAACAATATGTTAAAAACTGTTTAGAGCCTAATAGTCAAGTTAAGCAATTGTTCTTGGTTAAATATGTTTGAAATAATATATGTTTGTAATGTGTTATTTCAATCACAAATCAGCACAGCACAATTCAAAAACATGTCAAGACAAGATTTCAGCAAGAACATCTTATACAAATTAAAACTTAGAAAAATACTAAGGTTTTTTTTATTACCTCTTTTGAGCTTTTTCAATTCTTTAAGAATACCAACCAAGAAGAAATAATTGATTTCATCCTTTACAGTCTCACACACGTTCGAACAGAATTTGATCAAGACAGAGTGCTAAATCCTTTCTCGACTTCTTTAAATGATCAATGAACATGACAATAGAGAGAAATGCTCCTTCTTCCTCTTACTTTGTGCGTTACATGGTTTTTACTTAGAATAAGAGAGAACTCCTTTCTTATTTTATGAGCATGATGCAAAATTTTCAAGATAGATGAGTAACGTGTAGAGAGAGAGAGGGGCGGTGTGTGCCTATTATGGTTAGGGTTTTGACTCCCTTTTTGTCTTTAAATAAAAAATTTTCTCTTTAATGCTCTCTAACCCTGGGTGCTTAATTATAAACTAAACCACTTTGCTTCTTTCTTTTATGGTTGTGTGTTTAACATGATGGGCTTTTGTAATGCTCCAAAAAATGATAGAATTAAAAAAATATGTAAATAGATGTATATAGTGGTAATAAAGTTGGGAGAGATCGAGATAAAATGAAGAAACAATGAGTCTACATGGGTTTAACATTGGATGGGCATAGGATGTGCCAATTCCACTATGCTAGAAATGAACAACATGAAATGGGGCACAAGGCGTGTTTGTAAAGTTGAAAACACAGAACACTGCCCTTAGCACATGAGTGTTGAGGGATGTCCCATTCCAAATAGCCTAAACGTATAAAAATGACGAGAGAATCATTTTGAGAATCCACAAAATAGACCAAGAACAACATCACCACGACCCAAAAAACCCTAGTTCGGTAAAGAGCAATTTTTAGTAAAAGAAGGGGAAATTGATTGATTTAGGGAGCTAAGGAATTGAGGTAAACTTCTACCCTCTTTTGGTTATTAAACATTCAGTATAGGGTTTCTACATGTAATGATTTTAGCTGAGGTTGTAGAGAAATTATGAGTAATAAGAGGGTTAATGATGATTTGGGTTAGTGAAACTTGCTAGGAGATGAATGGTTAGTGAATGTAGTGAGCAATTAGGGTTAAGGGGAAAATGTGAATTTTGGGTGGATTTTTTTTAAGGATTTTTTGGGATTTTAATTAGTTGACAGTAAATTGAAAAATTAGATGTATAATTTGTGTTTAATACGAATGAAAATGTGAGAGAGAAACCAAAACCCGAGCCAAGGTTGACTACCGTGCAAACAACTTTTGTAGATTTTGAGGTAAGTGCACTGAAGGCCACTTACCTTGGTATGTTTTGTATTTGTATGGTTAATTTTGCTTGGTATATGATGGCCGTCTACTCGACATTACCACAAGAAAAGTGTACCTATCGGTGCAGTAAATGACTTTAAGAGCCTCAAGTGTCGATCCCACAGACAAATTACTAGCTACTCACTATTTATTATTATCTAGTCTACCAAATGGAGTGAAAAATAATTAAAAATACTAAACTAAGAATTAAACTAACACTTTAAATTAACATAAATAAAAACAAGAGATTAAATCAATTATTAAAGGCAACACTTAGATCTCAAATTTCCAAAGTTATGTAACTATCAATTGGAATTAGAATTATCGTTGTGTTTGTGACGAGACTGTGGCAATTCCTAAAATATATCAATCCCCCTCTCGAGGTAATTAACATCTAATATTAACTAACTTAACCTGAAATCTCATTCTAAATTAAATTAATTAAGACGTGTTAATGCTCTATGAATTACTCTATTAAGTTTTACCTCAATCCAGAGGATTTGCATCGATATATCTCTATATTTGCATTAAACTCCTTTTAATTATGAGTGATCTATCATATATTCGATCTCTCGATTAGCCCTATACGAATCAATATGCCAATTACACGCGCGCATTCAAGCAATTAACAATGAAAAAATAATTCATAATAAATCTCAATCAACAAACATCTCAACAATAAAACTAAAAATCCAATCTCTAATTAAATAAATAATGGTTCATCTCAAGCTAAGTGTCTAAGAGATTTATTTCATTATAAAAGAAAAAGAGACAAAAAGGAATAAAGAAAATCGATTAACTACGGAGAAAACCATGATAATTCCTTAATCCTTACAACTCTTTATCTCATATCGTGTTGTTCGTCCTTGCCTTTAGAAAATTAATGGAAATATGAAGAGGGATATGGTGATGAATGGCTTAAGGTTGTTGATGGATGAGGTCTACGTGATAGGTGGAATAATGGTGAGTGGTGATTGTTGGGAAGTGGTGAAGGAATTAAAATAAGGTGGTGAAGGGTTAATAATGGTGGAGGTCTACGTGGGTTTTTGTTTAGTTGAGATGGGAATGGATGGAGGCTTCCAAGAATGGAGTTGATCGGTTATTGGTTTTAAGGTGATGGCTACGTGTTAAGGTGGAGGCTAAAGAATGGTGGTGGTTTTGTTTTCGTTCGTGGAATTGGATGTTTAATGGGCTTTAATGATGATGAGGTCAAAATTGGTGAGAATCGGTCAAAATTGGTAGCTCATCCTACATGCACACGACTAAGCCCCAACTTTTTAGGAATTTTGGATCAGTACATGGAAATGGCTGTGCATTTTTCTGTCGCCCATGTAGTCTATCTGGTTGTCCGAATTTGTCTCGTTTTGAATCTGTTTCGTCAGAATTTTTGTCAATAAGTCGTCCAGAATTATTACCTAACCTGCAAAGAATAATAAAACGAAAGATAAATAAATTGTTTTCATTGATAAACGGTTAAAATATATATATCAAAATATAATATTTATAGCCTAAAATTATCTACAACAAAGCGTTTATCAGTATAACTATAAGATGAATTGAATGTGTTTTAAAGAAGCGAATTGATTTGTTGTTGTTAAATTGAAAGAAAGAATGAATATAGTATGTGGATGTTAAATGCTGTTATGAACTACGGAATGAAATGTGATCTTGTGTTTGGTGTAAGCTTGGAGTTGTGTGTTTTTTATTGAAGGTTTTTATTCTTTTTTCTTCTATGTATTATTGTCTTCCAAAATTAAAAAAAATTAGTGCAAATCTTACTTATTTAATTAAAAATGAAAATGATTTTTTTGGGGTTCACAACTTCATTGTGTCCATTTATCATTTGTTTAGGCCCATGCTATTTAACCAAAATTTATGTTCTTTAGGAAATACTAAAAATTCCCTTTCTGAAAATTCCTTCACATACGATCTCATAGGTCCTTTCAAACTTGGAATTAGGAAATACAAATTCCTAAAGGTCATATATGCCTCTTGGAAAATCATAATAACAATACAAAACGAATAAGAATACGTTGGCATTTACTAGACCTTTATACAATCTTACATAGTCCTTTATCCTCGTGTATCAGAATTAAAGCAAGACATGTATTGAGTTATTCTTGTAGTCTAATTCTTTCTTGATATCCCAGTGACACTGAAAATTTGGATAAATAATGAAATATATTATTTCATCCGGGTGTGGCCACACACTTTTTTAGTTCAGTGATCAAGAGGCTCGATGATATTCTCTCTAATCTTAAGGTGGATGATCCCTCCACTTCTCTCATTGTAACACCCCTAAAAATGTCTGTTTAATATGGAATAATGTGGGATTATGCTAGGGTAAAGTGTATGGAAGCATATGGGTACGTTTGGAATGGAAAGAGGTTGAAAATGGTTGTGTTGTAGGCTGTTGTTGATTAACGTACATAACTCCCTTGAATAACGTACGTTATTCATTATGACAGCCCAAATTCTGAATTTTACTAACGTACATTCATTTGGACAATGAACATACGTTATTGGGACTCTGGAGATGTCATTAAATGTCTGAAACACACTTAAAACGGGTCATAACTCCCTCCCAACAACCAAAACACTCTCCCAACTTCCTAACCATCATTCCCTCACCTTCCAAACATCAAACCTACAGAAGAACAACGGATTTCCAACGGATTAACAACACAATCATCCTCAAATCGAGTATTCCTCCCTCTAGGTTTTCAACTGACGGGAAAGAAGGTAAATCCTCATTTTCGATCAAATAAGTGTTGGAAAATAGATGCATTTGGTAGGGGATGTAGTTCATGATTCAATAAGCCTTTAACCCTAAAACATACAATTTGGTGAGATTTAAGAGATTAGAGTTTTAGGAAAGTTTTGGGATTTTGGGGAAAATCATTAGGGAGGTTTAAATAAGGTACATTACATCTTAAATGTTAAGAAATGTGATTATATGTGTGTAGGTAACGACATTCGAAACCCGACGCGGGAATCGGGCGACGGATTGAACTTCAGAGCCCGAGGTAAGTGATTTTGCCATTTACTTGTTGTGTATTGCTTATGTTTGGTTGATTCTTGTATGGATAATGTTTCCTTGATTTAAATTAAAATGAATTGTGGCTTAAGAAACTTATGAGTGAATAATGTCAATATGGATGCTTACTAATTAGAGCGGTTTATATGTATACATATGTTGGCTTGATGGGATGAATGTCATGTGTTATGTGTTTATGATCTTTATGATCACAGGATGGTGTATGCTTGATAACTATATTATTTTGAAATGGTTAATTGTGTTAATAGTTCTTGTGGAAACAATATGGCAAGATGGAATGCAACTTGGCATGTTGAGCTTACATTGAGAAATGAGATAATGGCATTGCATTATGACATGTGTAGAAGCATCCTATGTATGTTCATGATGGGGGCCTAGTGTCCAATTATGCGCGATGGGAGTGGACTCTCCCTATATGAAAACAGGGACCTCGTGGCCAAACATGCGCAAAGAGAGTGGACTCTCTCTTATATGATATGAGGGCCTTGTGGCCAAAGCGCAATTAAAACAGGGGCCTCATGGCCAATACGAGCAAAAAGAATGAACTTTCTCTTGAGATATGAAGACTCTAGAGCATGGCATTGTATGTTTCATTTTGGCATTCGCATAAATATGCATTCATGAATTATTCCTTGAGTTAGTGTGTTGTGATTGGATGCAAGTTAGATGATGGTTTTTTGTGTGTATGTGATTTGTAAAGGATGGTTGATATTTATGTTGAGGTTTATGATTGTGGTTTTGATTCTTAAAGTGTTTTTTGATTTTGTGTTGAATGGTTAATTGTTATGATGATGATAAATGACATGTATCATGGTTGGGTAAATTTGCTAAGAAAGTTATGGTGGCTTGCTTTGATAAGTTATGTTTTGGGTATATGTATGAGTTGTGTAATGATGTCTTAAATGCTTGTGTCAATGTTCATGTATGGTTGTTTAATTGCGACTAATGTGTGGAATTATGTGTTTAATGGTTAAATTTGATGAAATGGATGAATATGGGGGTTGTATGTCTGCCTTGAAGGTTGTTTTGGTATGCTAAGTGTAAATGATAAGTGTATGCATGAAGGAAGACTTGGAAATTCAGACAGAATGGTTTTAAGGTATATAACGTACGTTATTTAGAGAAATAAGGTACGTTAATGTGACCCCTGAATTCAAATATCATTTACGTATACTTCCCTCCTACAAATGATATTCAAATCCGGAAATCAAGTTTTTGATTTAAAAATAACATTAAATGAACAATACAAAATAAATGTAAGAACGTTTAGTCCAAACTCAGTTACACAAACGTTTATATAAATATTTTACAAAAGAATAACCTGGTAAAATACAATTTAACCGAATGTATGCATTGTCATGTACATATACTCAAACTCAATCCTAATCCAATAAGTACACTGCACACCTTGATTCTT
>CANYCX010442638.1:0-10103 GCA_948193385.1 Breynia disticha f. nivosa
ACTAAATTTAGACTTATTAGGACGGACAATTTGTGACCACGATGGTGACTAAAATTTTCGTCACAATAACCATATTGTGACGAAAAACATGCTTATTGTGACAAAAAATTTCTTCACAATAAACCAATTTTTTTGTAGTGATACTGTACATTTTTGTATATACAAGAAGGATTTGAGTTTGAATGTTTTTCAAACTATTTGCTTCTGTTTGTGTTTGATATTTGAAATGAAAACAATTTGGGCCGAGTTTTATATAAAGAGCGTGTATATATATATATATATATATTCTCTCTCCTCTGTTGTGTTTTTAAATTTGATTTCATATCATTTCTTAAATTATATTGATTATCAGGAAAAACAAGATTTTGAAAATGAGCTTCACATAAATCTCTAATTTGCTAAGAGAACAATACTTGTTATTTGTAACTTCACACACTCTATGTGATAGTGTGATTCCATTAAATAGGTCTCATACAATATTAGCAAAAATTAATGCATTAAATTTTCTAAGGTATGGAAATTGGGAAATTCATGAAAGGTTAGGTTACTTAGTTAAAATCAGGCAACTCATGAAAGGTTGAGTTACCTAATTGAAAGCAATGTCTACTTAGACATAAATAGGCAACCATTAGTCAGACCCAATCTTGTTGTAATACATTAAGTTACCACATGGTGATGGTAATAGTGATAAAAAGGGAAAACATCACTTATTAACATGATTGATTTATGTAATAATTATATAATTTTTTTTGAATTTCTTATATATGAGGAACATTAGTTTGCTCCGTATACATATGAATCTCAGAGGATGAGATGATCAAACACATGATTATTAACATATATTGTAAATGCATTTGATCGACAAATCTAAATGTCTAATTGATGCAAAGGATGAAACGATAGATATTTATCTTAAAATGTACTAGAGTGAAGTGGAGGAAACGGAAATTTGTCTTTTCTTGACATGTTTGTAGGATTCAAGAGAAGGGGGTTGAATCTTGAACCGTGCCTTTTTCTTAGATTTTCCAAAATTAAAGTGAGATTACAAAGTTGAGAGGAAGGAGAGAATAAATAACACAAGGATTTTGAGTGGTTCGGCACAACCTTGCCTACTCCACTACCTTAGTACCTCTACTAAGGATTTGCGAACTTTCACTAACTTCTTTCTTTTACAAATTCACTTTCAAGATAAGTGAGAACTCTATTACTATGATCACTTGCTAAACCTCTCACTACAACAATACTAATTTCAGCAATTTCACACTCATAAGCACTTTAAAACAATTACAATTTTCTTCTCTCAAGCTTCAAAGGTTTTTGCTCAAATGTTTGTCAAATGCTCTCAATCTTGCTCACAAAGTGGTCTTTTGTGTTTCTAGTGTTGTAATTGTCTTTCCAACTAAGTTTTTAGACTCTTTTATACCTTTCTCTTAAGTTTATGGTCGTTAAACATATAAACTAGCCGTTTGTTTTTGAAATGCCCATGCATTTAATGCTGTGTCAGAGTCGTTAATGTATGTTACTGCACTCATAAAACATACGTTACAAAGTTAACGTATCTCACCCATTTGTTTATATCATACGTTATGCTCTAGCAGCCACCACGCATACTTCTCTGGTTTACTTCGGCCAACACTTCAAATACATTAACGTACGTTACCAATGCCTCATAGCATATGTTAATTATATTAACGTACGTTACTCTTGCTCTTATCGTACGTTACTCATTCGCTTTGTTTTGCTGGGTAGCCTATATGAATAACATATGTTACTGGCTAACATTAACATACGTTAATCCTTTCTAGAATGTTGTTTTTACCTGAAAACTCAAATCTTTATCACTTTAAAGAATTTCACATTATCAAAACCAAGTTAGGGACTTAATGTTGATCACCCTTGATCCAACAATGTTGAGATGATGGATGGCACAACCTAACATATTCTAAAAAATGTGCTCTCTTAAAATTCATTGCTTACACTTCTTGTGATAATATAGATTAGTCATAAGTTTGACTTAAAAATCATGATATGCATTTCCAATGTCCTCCAATCTTATTCTTAGATTACTGAGAAACTAAGAGGAGCATCTTTATGTAAGTTACTGATTTGTGCCTATGTGATATTTACCACTTTGAAAATTTACTCTGAGTGAGAAATGAAACTAATGACCTTATTCTTAGTGAAAATGGATACTACAATGTAAAAGTGACTACGTAATTCACTTTAATTACCACAACCCTTTAGGATCACTCTTATCTGAGTAGGAGATTTGAAGAAAGATGAGGAAAGATTGAGCAGAAGGGGTTGGACAGATTAGCTACCATGACCACCTTTTGTTTTGAGGTCATAACTTTACATCTCATCTACCTTTAGTGCGGATGATCTTGATCTTAACTTGAAAGGAAGTTAATCCCAGTGGGAGGCTAAAGTTCATTACTCTAGTAGAGTCCTTTGAGTTTGAACTTCATCCTAGTAGAAGCACCTAAACAGTAGGAGTTCTTAACCTAACATGGCATGTTGAACAGTTCATAATTTTTCTAAGAATTTTGAAACTTTATCCTAATGGGAGTGCAAAAGTAAAGTCATGAAACCATTTTAAAGAATGGATCATTTCTGAACCTTTTTTTCAACCACACAAGTTAAGGTGTTTCTAGTATGGATCATTTGGATAAGGCAATAAGATTATGTGTTATACCTCTTTAAGGAAAACCAAAGTTAAGTACTGGTTGGTTTACTCATTGTAATGGAAACTACAAATGGCATAACATGAAGGATCAAACTAAGTGTAACTATGTGAAAAATACTAGTTTGTCTACATAAAAGGCATAACCTTATTGGGAATAAATGGATACAAAACAACTAGGCAAATGTCAATATAGTTTGATAATTGCTTGGTGTAACATGTGAAATGGGACAAGCCAAAATTCTCTCACTTGTTTGAGAATTTACCTTGAAAGATTTTTGTCAAAAAGGATTAGTCTTAAGCCAAAAAAAGACACCTTGATCTTAGTGGGAGGTTTTAGCAAGGAAAAACTCTTTGATCTTATTAGGAGGTCTTAGAAAAGAATTTTTCACATGGCTCATAATCTGTGGGTTCATCTTACACAATCATAAACATACAGTTGTTTAAACTTTGTGAATTTTAGAGATGGTTGGTATATTCAAATTTGTTATGATAATATAATACAACCTTGTGAGTTTTGAAGTTGATTGATATAATCAAATTTGTTATGATGATACCATACAACCTTGAGAGTATTGGAGTTATTGGTACATTCAAATTTGTTGTGATAATACCATAAAACAAAAGAGGTCAATAGTCAATTCTTGTTTTATGTGTGAAAAGATACACACTTAACTAGAATCGACACAGTTAAAGTGTTTATATGGTAAATCCTAGAAATAATATTTCTGGGATAGTTCTAAAGAGTTGTTCCACTTTGTGAGACTAACATCAATACACCTAGAATAAATAGCTTCTTAAGTATAACTAGGATCCATATCCGAGCAACATAAGAACTATAGTTTAAACAAACAAACAAATATATGAAATGATTCTTATTGTGTACGAGAGAGTGACTTGTCATATAAAAGTTTATGATTTATTCATACAAGACCAAGCACTACAAATCTTAGTGATTATTTGTTGGTTGGTACTACTAATCCATAAATAGATTAGATAAAGCAGTATTTGAGATACTACTAATCCACCAAATTATGTTCAAATGATCCATAAATGAGTTAACACAATGGAGTGATGGACACATGATGTATGAACTTTGTAGTAACTATATCTAAGGGTTGTATTAGTCATGAAACCTAAGTTATGACTATGTTCGAGTGCAAATTCTTACTTTGGCCAAAAGGCCAAGTAATAGAAATTCAAAGTCCTAGTATGAGTAATGTAAAAGTATATACAAACATTGTGCATGAGGAATGTTAGTGTAATTAGTTTCAAAAATAACTACCTCAAGATAAGTGACCATATAAGGTGATAGTCATATCAAAATTTTCATATGCTAGTAATAAAATATCCTCATCTTATTAATATATTAATCATATGATTACTGTTCATATTACGTTTAAATAACTAATAATTTAAAATGTTTTATTACTTTTCTAATTTCTCGATAATTATACTTGTTATTTCACATTAACATATCAAACATGTGTTATTTTTTGTGTAAATAGATTACAACATGGCATAAAAGAACTATCAGAACACATATCGTATTATTCAACACACCCATGGGTACAACTTTGTGTTGAATTATCACGCCCTCTATTCTGTTCAACATAGTATTCCCTATCAATTAAGAAAGGTTTGTGTTGAATCTGCTGTAACCTAAATTACACTCCACGTTAACCTGTAATCAATCATATGTCAACTTGTAAACACTGTATACATATATAGCTATACACCTATCATGCTCTTTGAACTATCATATACGTACAATCTATATCATATCATCATCTCTCAAACATATATATCATCCAATATCAACAAACACCGCAACATATACAATCATCATTCAAATCTACATCCGTCACAAGATCGACTAATATATAAATAAAACATATAATCAAACATATGAACGAGTCTAATGGTACTGTCTGGGGTCGAGAGAGATATTGTGGAGCAAGAGCAACCCACCTGTTGATAACTGTATATTCAACTCTAGCTATCTAACTGATCGTGGAAACAAAATATACGAATGTGAATTTTTTGAGATGCGAGCTCAGTGATTATACATTAAATTCTTAATCATCAAATCATAAGTAATTTCTATTCCTTTTCATATTAAACATATCATGTCATTTTCTTGTATTTTAGTTCATACCAAATATAGTCATAATCGTGATCGTAAAATGAAATCGTTCATATGGAACTATATTACATATCATGCAACCTATAATAGTTGATGATTATTTTCCATATATATTTCCTCTACAATAATATTCTTTCTCTACAGTATGATCATTCATATAATCACCAATCAATAACACCCTCCACCAATCATATCACAACACCATACACGTATCATATATCTATATCATGCAATGAATAAACTGTGTGATAATTGTAACGTACATGTTTGCATTTCATTTCATTTTTCGTGTAGTTGTTCGAAGTTTGATCGCATATGCGTATTCATTTCCATTTTAACATATTCATATGCATATATGTCTATTTTTGTATTTTAATCTTTATTAACAAATCATATATAATATGAACCAATCATTTACTATCATGTATTTAAATTGCATATTAAATCATATTTAAAAGTGAGTTAGACTACTCACCTGGATATTCGTTATATTCAGAGCTCCTCTAGACTCCGATCTTGGTCTTGACGACTCGACTGACGTCCTATATAACCATAGACAAAATTCTCTATATAAATCAATCATACAAAATAGTCATATACATAATTCTATATTAATTTCTTACCATTTCATCTATAGATTTTTGTACCGATTATTGAAATTGATTCCTCGGTTCAATTCTATACTAAATCTCTCTTTTTTCACTCGTAAATCTCTCTCTTTTCCTCTCAAGCTCCCCTGCTCTATCCTTATCTCTATCTCTCAATTCTCTCCTCTCAATCTCTCCATCTATTCTCCTCCCTTCTGTTTCATTTCCATCTGCATCTCCTCCCTTTTTATGTATACTCACTATCTACCATATATCAACTCATAATTAGCCTCACTTATTCTTTGATATATCTTATTGATTCCTAGTTACATTAATCATTTTATTAATTATAGGGCTTTAGGATGAGAATTTTACAAGTAAGCTGAAATCAAGTGTCACATTAAGTCAAAGAGGACTTTATAGAACAAAAAAATGGTGAAATTTTGAATTCAAAAGACCATGTAAGTTTTTGCATTGGATCAGTATTAAAATAATGCAAGATGTTGCATATGTCATGGATGTATCTAGCTATACACATAAAACTATTGCATAGTTTAGCATGTAATATGGAAATAAGCCTACTCATATGGACGAATACCTTCGATTTCTTTCACTAATTGGGAGATATATCATGGTGTGAATAACCAATTCGAGAACATCATTTAAATATTAGGTAGAAATTTAATTCAATTAGTGTGGCTTTACTGGGTAATACACCATAAGTTAGGTACTTATGTGATGATTATAGGGTAAGTAATCAATTCTATTTAAAATTAGGAGCAATCTTGTATACACTAAGGAAAGATGTTAAGTACATTGAAGACTGAAGCTCTCTAATGGTGTTAAATAATATACATGCTCTCCATTAAGAATAGAGAACACCATGACACAATTTTCGAGTAAAATTGTATGTAAGTCCAACCAATGGGATGAGAATCATAATCAAATGATCTCGATTCTCTAATGTGAGACCAAGTGTGGGGATATTAGTTATTCTTTAGGAAAACCACCTTTAAGACTCTTAATATTAGGAAGAAGCATGGAGGTTAGACAATTGGCTTAATATGTTCGTTATGTATGCCTCTGATTGGCACACTAAACAGGGACATATTAAACAATTGATCATCTTTATGGTGGAGTACCGATAGTGGAAAGGAAAGTACTACTTTTGAAAATGTTATCATAATTAAGAATCCAAATATGCTTGACGCACCTATTAAATGCTTCTCAATAAAACATACAAGCAAAAATAACTAGGCTTTCATGAGATCATATCGGAAAAAAGTGATTGTATGGAAAGTAGACTAGGGATGAGTCATGGATTTCAAGAAATTAATAGCTTGCTTGAGTAGCAAAGGAGTATCTATCTTAGAAAAAATATGAGTTGTTAGGTAATAACATCATAAACTCATATATAATTGTTGATTGGTTCGCGACATGGAGACTAAGAGTTTATTATCTACATGAATGACTTGAGGGAGCTCGCATTGTAGAAAACAAGAGAAGGGAGGTTGAATCTTGTTTGCTCTAATCATGGCTTCTTAATAGAATTCCAGCAAACACTTTGTAGAGACAAGGTGACAAAGAAGAAAGAACACAAAGATTTATAGTGGTTCGGCATAGCCTTGCCTAAGTCCACTACCTTAGGGTTGATTTTCTACGTCTCTAAATTAATTATGGTAGCGGATTTTTCATCAAGAACATATAGAAAACACACTCTAAGATCATACCAAACATATACAACAACAATACTAAACTCATACTTTTTTTTCCTTTTTCCCCATTTATCCTTCAACTAACTCTCAGAAAGTTAGAAACCTTACCTTGGTTAGATGTTCTCTAAAGACCTAGTCACTCTTTGATATGGTGTTTATGGTGGGTTTGGTGCAGGAATGGGTAAAATTGAGTTTGATAGGCTTAGAGAGGATTTTAGGGGCTGTTGAGAGAGTTACTTGGGTAGGAGGATATGTGCTTTGGGGCGCTATAACATTCTAACCCATTTTAAAAAAGGCTCATTGTTTTAATAATGTGTGCAAGGATGCAAATTAACGTACAATAATTATCAATAACGTCTGTTATCGGACCTACGTAACGTACGTTAAGATGTTCAACCTACTTCATCGAGGAGTTAAGGCAGGTAGCGTAAGTTACCCGTTCGTAACCCACATTATCGGGAAACAGTCATGGGCTTATTAGGGAAGGATGATCAATGTACATTACTCATGTTAGTAACGTATATTCACTCTCAGATTGTGTAACACTTATATTCCTCAATTTTCCTCATTTCCTTCAACAACTTTGATCTCATTCAAACAACCCACACATTTCCCAACAAATGAACCTGTTTGGGCCCAAAATAATTCATGTCAACGGGACCGAATGGGAAGAGGAGCTCACAGGCTTTGGCCCAAGTCAAGTATCAGAATTGGGTTAAAATTAAGGAAGGAAAATCATTGAGTGATATTTTGGCAGGATCAAATTAAGGAGAATATTGCAGAAAATCAGATATATTTTGCCAAGAGAAGATTTCCTACCAAAGGAAATAATTGAGCGGCCAAAGGGAGTTGCCTTGTGGCCAAAGGAGGGGATCCATGCAAAAACCCTACAAATACCAGCTCAGAATAACACTCAACAACAATCATCAACTATCAGACAACAACCCTGCTCTTACTTTATTATTCAGCCATTGTCAAAGCTTTAGTATCTCATATTTTCTTTAAGCTTTACGTCATCTTTAATTTTTTGTTATTTTATTATTTTCGATTAACGATTTGAGTTCATTGAGTCAAGGACCCTTGAGAAAAGATCGTCCTAATTTTCTCATTAAATCAATCGTTTGATTTTAGATTTCGGATTTTGCGCATTTGCATTTAATTTATTTTTCGTTTGGAATAACGGTAAAATTCATGGACGCTCGCGTTCATTTAATTTTCTAACTTCGTTCGTGCTTTCGTGGTTAGGAAAGGACGGCGTTTGTCATCTTCTAAAAAGAGGCAAACAGAACCTAAATATATATTTTATAGATTAAATTTCAGAAAGTTACATTTAATTTATTGGACGCAACATCCATCAAATCTTGTTGTCATTATCGGGGATCAGATTCAAAAATTTATTCTAGTTGTTTCATTTTTGTTTGAAGTTTTATTTTTTGTTTTATGCCTTCTTTGTTAAGAATTAAGCAATAAATTCACGGAATTAGTTGAGGACAAGAAACAAAAGACAAAAAATTTACGTGGTGCAATGAATGTGATCTATAAAATCCCTAATCTAGAGATCTGAAAACTCAAAATCAATATTCATTGGATAAACTTGTATATCATTAGAGTATGATTAATTTTTTGCATTCATTAAATATTTTAATGAATCAGAGATAATTAAATGAAATTAGAGATAAAGAGGTATAATTAGCGATCGGTTTTTCCTTCAACACTAAAATTATTATTCATCATCCACCATAAAAATATATGTAGCCACAACCATCATCTGTAATCATATTTGGAATGTGTACAATCACAAGTATTTGTCTGCTAAGATCTATATTTATCATACCTTACAATATTCCGATATTCAACTAGAAGTCAGAACTCATAGCAATGCTATTATTCCATCTACACCGTAAAAGATAGGGTAAAAAACTATGCGGTCCCTGAGTAATATCCTTAATAATTTCCCGTTCCTCGAGTAATTAATATTCACTTTACCGGTCCCCGAGTAATTGAAAAACGACTACTGTTAATCTTTCCGTTAAATTAAGCTAACAGAAAGGTTAAAATGTCATTCTTGCCCCTGCCACGTGTGTATTAATGAAGGACCCGTAAATTAAGCAAAAAAGATTAGAGGGACCGATAAAGTGAATATTAATTACTCAGGGACGGGGAAACAATGATAGCCAAATTCATTAGAAATTGACTCAAATGGACGCTCTAAAAGTATCACTAACTAGGAAGTCAATTGATTGATAGAACATGAGACTTGCTGGCAAGATCCTGGATAATCGTTTATTTCTCTGCACAAAAAGGAAAGCTTGAAAAAGATTGAAGTGCGTGCCCATACATGATGTTGCATACGCATGGTGTGTATAGTGAAATGCTGTGTGGGACATTTGTGGACTCTGTTTGTGGGTTAATTCAGTTTTGATTTGTAATCATTGCTCAACCGAGTTAGCTTTAACAGCAAGGAAAGCTACAAGTGTTTTCATGTGGTGGGAAGATGGGTTTGGTCACTCGTTATGACAATGGTGTCTGATTCATTTTCATTTATTTGTTAGGTGCTGTGAATCTGAATTAGGTTCTTTGGATGTAGTTTAAAAGGCTAACATTGCAAGCAATGTCATTAATTTGCTCTTTCATATGCGATTACGAGTTCTTAATAAATTTGGTGCGCTTCACTAAAATTATTGATTTTAGCGGTAAACTACAGGAATTAGGATTGCTAAACAAAAATTAAAATACAATTTTATTTGATATGAAATTAAAAATTAACATATTTATTAAATATTATTAATATTTTTATTTTTATATAATAAAGTTATTATTTTTAATTAATGTATTATAAGTTATTATAATAAATTATATATTTTATTAAAATATAATTTTATTCTGACAATAACTGAGTTTAAATAAATTATATAATATTTAAAATATAAAGAAAATATGAAAAACTAATATTAATATAAAAATTTAAATAC
>CANYCX010442853.1:0-16894 GCA_948193385.1 Breynia disticha f. nivosa
GATCTTATTTGCAGTAGAAATAATGAGATGATGATTCTGGATTTTAAAATGTCCATGAAACGCGAGTTTGATATGACTGATCTTGACAAAATAAGGTATTTTCTTGGTCTTGAAGTATTGTAAAAATCAAATGGTGTTTTCGTCAGTCAAAAGAAGTATGTTTTTTTTTTGTCCGCCGTGTCGACGACACCGTCTGGTGTCCGGTGGCCACATTGGACCCCGACTATTCCAGACCGCTCCGAGAGGTCAGGGAGCTACCGAAGGGGAGTGCTCCCACGCCAGGAATCGAACCTGGGCGGACCCGAGGCGAGACCTCTAGCATGGGGGTCGGTCGCCACTCGACCACTACCCCTTTTGGTAGAATTTTACAAGTGTTGTATCACTATATTTCAACAACAGGACAAAATGGATGCGACTGATCCCTTCGCCTCTCATTATTTCCGTTCCTGACATGGTACACAATTTAATGACAAATGCACTTTAGAACATCTTGTTTGGTGAAGAGCAGATTTTCATTTCTACTATGTTCAGCTACGGAATGAAGCTAATACACTGATTTATATTCATGATAACAACTAATGAGAATATTTCATCTGTCTTTAATTATAACAAACTATTTAACAAACAATGAGAATTCATTTCGCATGACATTTAATAGAGAAATGTGGCTACTTGTAAGGATCTAGAGTTAAGATCTTCGAATCTAAAGTATAAGATCTTTGGATCTAGAGTATAAGATCCTTGGTTCTAGAGTATAAGATCTTCGGATCTAAAGTATAAGATCTTTGGATCTAGAGTGATATTAAAGATCAAGTGATCTTAGAGTTAAGTCTACGGACTAGAGTTAAAATTGAAACTGAATTTTCAAAAAGATCCTGTAACAAGGTAAGTCACCAAAATATAAGAGAAAACACAATATATGCACAAATGTATGTAGAATATCAGAGAATATTGATTACATGTGATGTGTTGAACTTATGTTATGAAGGTATACTTATTGAGTATGCGGCTCATAAAATCGCTCTTATTTTTCAGGATAAGTATCTCAAACTTTTTGGATGTAGAATACCTATAGATTTCCACGCGTGCACAGTTCGATCAGCTGTCGCCCGAGCAACCCTCTCTCTCACAACTTTTTTGCTTTGTACATATGTGTGACACATGTAGAGAATAATGTGTTAACTTCTTTTATATGTAAATTAATGTGTGTTTGATGTTTGATATGACTTATAATATATTTGTCTGTTTTGTAAATTGAATAATTTTAACTAATAAATATTAATAGAATATTCAAATGCAAAATATGATGTAAAAGTTTTTTTTATAATGTGGTTTTAATAACACGTAAATAAGGAATTTAACAGAATTACTTCACAAAAATTTGAGATATAATGATAGTACGATAGGATGTTTTATTTAATTTATTTAAAAGCAAGATCAGTTTTTTAGTACAAATTTTTCGCAAAACAAATTTGAGTTTCAATTTACCGAGATGCATTGTGGTAATACTAAATTTAAATATTTTAAGATTAAAACTGTAATTCTATATTAATTAAATAAAGAGAACATAAAAATAGTAAGAACATAGAATTCCATCAATACGTGGACGTATCTAACTTGTCTGTCTTGAAATAAAAAGAAGGAAAGCTGTTATCTTATTCTCCGCATTTCTTTTCCTTTTTCCTTTTTTCTAAACACTACAGACGAATATTCCGTCGAAACAAAACGATTTTTTTTTATTTATCTCTACAAAAAAAAAAAGATAGAGAAATGGTTTCGGATCTTGAGAATATAACATATTAGTATAGATTTTTGTAAATGATACAATAATCAATGATTGAGGGCATGATTTTGCTTTGAAAATCATTCCATCTTGCCACTTTTTATCTTTTTTTGTTATTTATTTTTCCTTTGTCTGTTTTCCTTTAATATTTAATCTGTAACCATGAGGAAGAAGCTTGATACTCGTTTCCCAGCTGTAAGTTTCTCTTTTCTCTTTCTCGCTGATTTTTATTTTTTATTTATTTCAATTTGTGGGTAGCTGTGAAATTGAGTGAATGAACTAAAAAGGGTTTTGATTGATTAATATTTTGGTTTGAATTTGAATATTTTAGGTCAAAGATGGGAAATTTGAGTGAGTATTTCAATTGGGTTTGACTTAATTATTGATTTTGGTGTAATTTTGATGTGATTGTTGGATTTCGTGAAGAATTAGCTGATGGGTAGTTATTATTTAAGGGGTATGATTTCTAGATGAAGAATTCGTGTCATTAGCTTCTGAATTTGTGTTTTTTCATTCCAGAAATGATGTTCAGAATGTTGTATGTTGGGTTTGGCATTTACTTTTTTTAGTTTTCATTAAAATCAACTGATGCCTGAAATCAGTTGAAGTAAGTTTTTATATTGGATTTATATGTGTTTTCAATCTCCTCATGAATTACTGCTTTGGTTTTGTTTTTATTGGATTTATATGTGTGTTCAATCAGATCTGCATATTAATTTTTTTTTTTAAAAAGTCAGATTTTCTCATTAATATGGATGTCAGTCTATACTTATATGCTTTCTTATTTTTCTTTATGCAATCTTATAGGGCTAGGTTCAGTTGTCATGTTCAAGTATGGGTTGCTTACAGTTTTATACTTAGAAAGCTTTTCAATTTTCATTTCCTTCAAAGAAACATTTTCCGAAATTATTTTCCTTTATGAGGCTTCATAAAATGTTCTGAGACCATCAATACACGCATTTGGCCATTCTATTTGACTTCGTTTGGAATATGTAAATTAATGCAAGCATGTATTATTCAAATGGAAAGAGCAAGGCTTCCTGTCATGGCTGGAAATTTGGAGTTGTCTGACAGTTTCTTAATTATGGAGTTGTCTGATCTCTGATGTGATGTTTTCCAGATGTTTTCTCTGCAGCACTTTTGATAGTTGGTTTCTTGCTTAGATGTGTTAATTTAGTTTAATAGCTGCTGCTTGTTTCACCTGCTTGGAAACTCCTCAAATATCTGCTTGAGCGCATATTAAAGGGCATGGTAGTAACTTTAAAAGTTGTCTAAATATTCTTTTTGCAGGCACGCATAAAAAAAATAATGCAAGCTGACGAGGATGTTGGGAAAATAGCTCTTGCAGTGCCTGTTTTAGTTTGTAAGTATGTCAATGATGAGTCTTTTAGCCTTCTAGTTTCATTAAATTTGTATTCTCTTATTCTTTTTTTGGCTATTACATTACTGCAGCGAAGGCATTGGAATTGTTTTTGCAAGACCTTTGTGATCGTACATATGAGATAACCTTGCAGCGAGGAGCTAAAACTATGAGTTCTCTGCACTTGTGAGTGAGAATTTGTTTTATCAATAATAAATTATTAGCTCTGTTTTAGATTGACTGTAGTATCCACATGACAGCAAAACTCTGTGGCTTGGCTTCCCGATGTCGTAAATTCACAGAAAATATAAATAGATGTAGTGAGGCAATAAAGAATTCTGCTTATTTTTTCATATGATAATGGAAAACAAAAGAATATGGAACATGTCAATATTACTGTAAGTTTTGAGTCAGAAGCTTGAACACATGGACACAATTTATTTTACTTTGTTGATTTAGGTGGAGATGGGTATTTTATTATTTTCTTTTCGTAATAAGTAACTTTCAGTTGAATCCAAATGTTTTTATAATTTGATATTTCTTCAATGTTAACTTTGAATTCTCTTTTCCATCCGCTGCATCTATGGCCCCAGTAAATTTCCGGAAATTAAATGTTGTTTCACTTTTTCTGTTATCAGGCTTAGGATAATAATTCATCTTTGCATTTGCTTAGCTCATCATGTAGGATTCTGATAAGATGCCACATTGGACAAATAGAGAGTGTGAGTGTGGTTTATATGTGGTTGAATTCTCTCACCCCTCAAGCTAGCTTTTTGGGGGCGGTTCTCTCAATCACATGTGGCTATCTCATGCTCCCTACCAAATGGTATAAGAGTCAAACCTCGCATGTCGGGACCCAGTTGCAGAAGGGGCCGGCTTGGACTGTGTAGTGGCCTACTTGCGAAAGCAAGAAACAAACCTTTTTCTTTCCCCATTTGGTAGGATCTTAACAATACCTTGCCCTTCAAAGACCCACGCCCATGAAACTGCACCCACACCCCTATTTTTTGGTTATAGCTAGCACATTTTGAGTCTGAAATCACCATATCTTTCAAAATTTTTCCCTCCGGTCTACAATGATCTTACTGCTGTTCTTGTTTCCTTCTGCAGAAAGCATTGTGTTCAGAGCTATAATGTGTTTGATTTTTTGAGAGAAATTGTTAGCAGGGTTCCTGACTATAGTCATGGTCATCATTCAGACACGGCTGCAGACCATAAACCTCTGCATAAGAGGTGGCGGAAAACTTTCCTCACAATATATTTGTTCTTTTTCCTTACTGTTTTTGATGAATGTCAGCAAATTTGGTTACTAATTTATGTTTCTGCCTTTAGGAAGCCTGTAGGAGATGAATGCAATGACAGTGATGAAGAAATGAAGAAAAGCAGGATGGTAGGTTTCTTGAAGAATCGTCAAAATACTTTTACAGATACTATATATATGGTTTTTTATTTGAAATCACTTTTTTATAGTTATGAAATCACTTTTTTATAGTTTCTTGGAGATTACATCAAACTTTTTCTTTCCTGATGGATTTTAATTTACCTCCGTTTCACCTCTGCAAATTATAGACATCTCTTGTATGTTTGAAACTGTAGATCATGCAGGATAAACGACTTATCTTTAATGTGTATATGGATGGTACGCTGCAGAATTTACTGAGGATTATAGCAAGTTTGTTTCTTGCAGCAGGATGCAGGCAGCAGCGGCAGAGGAAGAGGTCGTGGTCGAGGGAGAGGCCGTGGACGAGGTGCTAGAAATTTGGAATCATCTCATCCTGAAACAGAATCTGAAATCGGCACCACAGTTCAGCAGAATGTCAAAAACAATATAAATGCCGCCTCTGCAATGGATAGTGATCCCACCCCCAAAGAATCATTCCAAGAAACAAAAATGGATGGAGATGCCAATCCACCTGGGAGAAACTTTGATCTGAATACCGAGTTGAACGAGAATGATGAATCAAAAGCTGCCGCCGCAGCTGCAGCTGCTTCCACTGCAGCGCCAGCAACAACTTCAACAGCAGCAACTCATACGTCATCTTCCTCGGGGCCTGCAGCAGAAACTAACCATGAAGAATACCCAGGTTGGTCACTTTCAGAAGTGGGCAAGATGGCCATTGACCCTCTTCAGCTTGCACAACTCGGCGCAAGAGTGGATGAGGAGGAGGATTATGATGAAGAAGGCTAAGTGCTAGTAGTGTAGGCTTCTAGAAAAGGTTAGCAGTTGGGATTTATAGTGATTTGTACAGGCCAAAATTGGGACGAAACGAAGAGATGACAAAGCAACTCAAGAACTGCTTAGCGGGTTATGCGACTGTTGAAACTCTCATGGTAGCTTAGAAGCAGAGCAGTGCTTTTATTTAGATTTTATTTTGTTTTAAAAAATCCCCAATCTATTTAAAAATGTATGTCCTGTCATTCCGTTGCTAACACCCTTTTCCAGAGGAGATTTATTGAAGTTTTATAAAACTTAGGCCTGTAATTGGAGTAGCAGAACAGAAACTGACAGCATGGAGGAAGTTCCTTGAGTATGATTTATGTATTCTTATGTTTATGGACTTTATATAAGGAGTCTTAACTGCTGATTTTGAACCCACTGTATTAATTGGGTTGGGAAGTCAAATATGTGAATGAAAGCATAAGAAATTAAGGCAAATGAGAAATTTTGGACATAGAATCAATGTAGTAATTGAGAAGAGCAACTCTGATTGGTTGTGAGAACAACAGTTGTAATTATTTTCACAAGGGTGTTAGTTATTTGGTAATACTTCATTTCAGTTGGTCATGCGTTGGATCCCTCCCCTTGAATTCGTTATTGATGGTACGGTACAGCTTGTAAAAATTGACACCATACATCAATTCAACACTCCACCAACTTAAAATTTCGTAAACACGCAAATCCAAGACTAGCCAAATGCAATTCACTATGATTTACTAAAAATTTATTAATAATTTTAAAACTAAAAGACTTAATCCTCCTGATCAACTCCATCTTAACTCCCCACTCTCCATGACAATTTCCAACCTCCTTTACTTAACTTTACATCTTTTTTTTTACTTCAATAATTGTAAATAAGAAATTATTGTTGTTGTGTTTTCAAATAAACCATCCTAGCCAGGCCAGAGTATAACCGCAGCACAATTATTACCCACAAATTCTATCTATTACACACAAACTGAACAGTGACCTTGTTCACACACTCATTTTAACACAACACTATAAACCCAGAAATATTGTAAGTTAACTTGTCAAGCTTAGATGTTTAAAATTTCCATACAAAGCTGATATGCAAGTCCAACCAATGGACCTTTAAAGTTTAGGCATGAGGTGCCATCTGGTTGAGATGGTAAGTCCCCTGGTGGCTCTTGTGCACCTCAACCTTAAACTTCTCTTCACTGCTTCCTCTTTTCACTTTCAGAACCATATCAAATTTAGCCACTTCATCTGAAACCTGTTTCACATTTAAAAACAACCATTAAAGCATATGACTTCTAGTAATATGCCCTAATCAGGTAAAAAAAACAAGAAACAAACAAATTAAAGAACACAGAATGAAAATTTGTCAAACAGCAATGTTGAAAGAGTGTATATGATTCAATTCATTCTATGTTAATAACCACAAAATGAAATCACTTTCCACGTATGACTGTAATGGCATTCACATCGAACCCAGATTTAGTAACTACAGAACCGCCAAATATAAGTTGGACACAACTAGAAAGGATCTAACCTCTGCCTTTGCATCAATAACCTCTTGAAGTTCATAAGGGAACAATGAGTTAGACCTCTGCTGGATGGTCTTCAGAGCATGATCTGCTGCATCTTGAACTGCTGGATCATGCTTAGGTACTTCTCTCCACCCTGGACCGTGTCCATCTGCATTAACAGAGAGGGACAATGCGTTCAACACTACAGTTTGACACTAACAATATAACCTAGTCAGTACTTGGCAAAAGAATTAAAGACCTGAGGTTGTAGATTATTGGAAAGTGTGTGAGAACAAACCTTGTTTAAGACCAAGATCAGAAGAGGTGAATTGGGGGACATCCTGAGCATGCTTGAACTCCTGAAGTTCTTTATGATTCAGCCATGGCTTCACCCAAACCTTTGCTTC
This sequence comes from Breynia disticha f. nivosa, assembly GCA_948193385.1. Classification (NCBI taxonomy): domain Eukaryota; kingdom Viridiplantae; phylum Streptophyta; class Magnoliopsida; order Malpighiales; family Phyllanthaceae; genus Breynia; species Breynia disticha. The sequence continues at coordinate 7,259 of CANYCX010442853.1, forward strand.
ATAAATCTTCTTCTTCCCTTCCTCTATCGCTTCTATTATAAGATGATGCAATATCCCAGCTACCACTTGCTCCTTTGCTTCCAACACTCGGCCAAACTCCACCATTGCGTTCTATAATTATACCCAATCAACTTACTCAACATATTCTAAACCCTCATTCTATTAGTAATTATAAACCCAAATCTAGCCATTTCAGCAGTCAGATTAATTAAGTTCACAATACTTAATGCCTCTTTTCTAATTAAATACAAACAAAACAAACATGTCCGATAAAACCCTAAAGTCTCTTCGTCATTTTTAAAAGATAAAACAAAAAAAAAACTAAAACAAACTTATCATTTCAAGAAACTGATCGATCAATTTACCCATTACTCTAAAACAATGAACAAACTAATTCTTGATAATCAAAGAGACATTCATCGCATAAACTAAAATAAAAATAGGGAATCGAAAGTACCTCTTTTTTGTTATGTTCTTGGACAGCAAATCGAGCGAGAGCATCGATATCGGCACTGTTTTGGGAAGTTGGAGAGTCGTGAACGCCTCCAAGCGTGGCCATTTCGTGTTGGCAGAAACTAGAGGAAACAAATTGAAATGAAAAAGAGAGCAGTAAGAAGAGGAAAGAGAGAATAGTAGGGGAAATGGGACAGTTGTTATTAAGGAGGGTCATGATGGTGGAATGGAGTATATGTAATGGAAGTGTAGTGGTAAGATGGTTGCTTTATTTCATCTGGTGTCGAAATGGGCCTCAATTTTGACGCGTCTATGCAACGTGTCGCCTCTCTGCTTGCGTGTCACACTACTTGTGCTTTGCTTAATCTCTAAGCGTCTTCTGCTCCGTCCAACTTCAATGCTCTACTTGTTATTTGCGTTAGAGCATTCCTAACCGCCTTCTTATTTTGGCTTCTTCTTTTATTTTGATAATGGTTATTTCATAATAAAATTTTAACAGACTCCTTATTTTAGCTCCTTAAATAAAAATTGTAAGAACTCTTTAATTGAGTTAACAAATCTGAGGAGTAAAAAAATGACTCATTAATATTTTTTTATTATTTTTTGAAGACATATCTCTCTCTGTGTAAAAGTGGTAGCAAAACTGACCTTGGAGCATAAACATTACTCAAGTAAACAAAGCATGGTGAAGCATCAACAGCTCCATTCACTAAAACCCCTTCGCAAAACTCCTCTTCTTCTTTTATCTCCTGCATTGAAATGTGTTCCATTTGTTTTCCTGAACATAAACAACAAAAGGTTAGTACCACTTCTAAGTAACAAAAAAAGAAAAAAAATATTTTTCATTGTTTCACATTTTCAAACACATTCTCGAAGCAAGCAAACAGAGAAGATGAAACAAGAATTATAGGGTTTATACAACATACAGAAGTTAAAAAGAGAGTACCTTTATCAACGAAATGATTTATGAATAAAAAAATAAAAGCCTTCAGCACACTTAGAATGAAAAAATGGCGAATATCAATCTGGGTATTCAAAAAGAGGTTGAAGATTGGATTTTTGTTGTGTAATGGGAATGTCAAAGGAGAGTGGTAATAGCGGGAACGGGAAGCGAGGACGTGTGTTGAGGTGTAACCAGGAGGAGGAATTCCAGTTACTAACACTAATTAATTATATAGTCAAAAAACCGGTTTCGGTTTTTAGAAAGCCGGTTTCAGTTTTTAGAAAGCCGAAACCGGATTTTAGAAAGCCGGTTTCGATTTTTAGAAAGCCGAAAACGGATTTTTGTTTTTTTTATTGTTTTTACAATTCATTGTAATAGTTCCTTCAATGCAATTTAATTTTATTAAATTATATATTAAATGTTACTTATTTAATTTTTTAAAAGGTAGTTAAGTTTAAAAAGATTGGTAGTTATGTTATATTATTATAAAATTAGAAAAATAAATAAATAAGAAGTGAATAAGGCGTCTGATATACTGTATAATTTTAAGGAGTATAAATTGAGTTAAAAAGGTATTATAATATTAATATATTAAGGAGTATGTTGAGGAGACTATTGGGAATGCTCCTAACCCAGGTTGCTAACAGTCCGGAAATTAAAATACTATTTAAAACATTTACTTAGTCAGTTACATAAATGGATGTACTGCGTGTAAATAATAAGAATTTCAACTACAATGACCGGTCAAGATTACGAAATTGTTTAATAAAGCGTAAGATAAAGATGGCAAAGATAACTTTCTGAATTTTTAAAACCTAGAATTAGTTAAATAATACCCACCAGATCTTGTCCTCCGATCGTCTGCCCTTAAATTCTTATTATATGTATTGATAAAAAAAACCCTTATTATAAGTAGAGTCTTAAATCTAATTTCGTTTCGTTATTATAAAAAAATGTAAATAATGGCACATAAATTATCATATTATAACTATAATATTAAAATATTGATTAGTTATTATAAAAATTAATTTGAAATTAAAAAATTTAAATAAAATAAAAAATCTCTGTAAAAAAATTTACATTATTATTTTTCATATATTTTAAGAAAAAAAAATCAAGTTAACGTACCCACCAAAAATATTGTCTAAAAAAGATTTTGCCCCCTCAATGTCGTAATTGATTTACTTCCTTTCTATTGACGTTTTGCTTACACCACATGTCATCCAAGCACACTTATAATTTAAGCTGAATCCAAAGCTTCCCAGTTCTATGTTCTCTCTCTTAGTACAACCTTCTTCTTAACTACAAAACACAACACTCTTTCACTCTCTCTCTCTCTCTCTCTCTCTCTGTGAACTCTGAAGTCATACATATGCAATGCACCCTTCAACATGTCTCTTTCTTAGTTTCCACCCATCTTAGATTTCCTCACCAAATGTACTCCACTCTTCATTTCAACTCATTTTCCTCTTCCCCATAACCTCATCATGCCCACAAAATATCACACCACCACCAACATCTCCTCCCTCCTCCACCCTCCCTCCTCCCACCACCACCGTCTCTCCTCCTACCTCCGCCGCTTCATCTTCGACGCTCTCAGCTGCGGCTGCTCATCTCGTTACCGCCCCCATTCCACCACCACTGTCACAACCGTTCCTCCAAAACCCAAGTCAGAAAAACTCCTTGATCTCTTGAACATTGCTGAGGCTGAGACTGAGACTGAGACTAACAGGAAAGTTGAAGCATTGGAGGAGTTGAAGAAAGTTGTTAAAGAGTTGCAAGTTCAAGAAAATTATAGAAGAAATGATGCAGCTTCCCGTGTCAGGTCTCTTTGTAAAGAGGACTCCAAAGTTAGAGTTACTCTTGCTATGTTAGGAGCTATTCCTCCTCTTGTTGGTATGCTTGATTTGGAAAATGATGACGTTTCTAGGATTTCTTCTCTTTATGCTTTGCTTAATCTTGCCATTGGAAATGATGAGTAAGTCAATATAATTTCTTGCTTGTGATTTTTTATCATTTTGATTCAATGAAGAGTTTTTGTTTCTGGGTTGCTGTTTGTTTTAGTTTTGACGGGGTTTATGTTGTAAAGATTGAAGCTTTATGGGTAATTTGACGAAAGAATGAGTCTTTTTGAATGAAATTTCGTTTTCAGATCGAAAATGTAGAGTCATTGTCTCCGTGTTTGTTGTTTTGCGGTTCTCAATTTGTTTTCAGGGAAGAAAAATTATTTGATGTGTGTTTCTAATAATGCATGTGCATTGATGTGGAACTTTTGGTGGAACTTACATTAGCTAGTATTGTTTTTGACAAGTCGCTTTCTTTGGGTAACCATGTGCTGGTGTTTCTTCAACAGTTATGAGTTTCTGCATTTTGATTTGACGCGATGTTATCGTAGTGTCATTTTCTGTAATTTTTCCCATGGTTTTATCCATGATTAGTGAAACTGTTGTAACAGAGAATCTTGCTACGCATTTTTCAGGAATAAAGCTGCCATTGTTAAAGCCGGTGCTGTTCACGAGATGTTAAAGATAATAGAATCTCCAAATCCTCCAAACCCGTCTGTATGCGAAGCAATTGTGGCTAATTTTCTTGGCCTGAGTGCTTTGGATTTGAATAAACCAATTATCGGTACATCCGGAGCAATTCCATTCTTGGTAAATGCCCTCAAGGATTCGGATGACAAGATGAGTAATCAAGCAAACCAGGATGCTCTGCGAGCTCTGTACAATCTATCCATATTCTCGTCGAATATATCATTCATTTTAGAGACGAATTTGATCCCGTTTCTGTTGAATACGTTAGGGGATATGGAAGTGAGTGAGAGAATACTTTCAGTTTTGAGCAATGTGGTATCAACTCCCGAAGGAAGAAAGGCAATCAGCAGTGTCCCGGATGCTTTTCCGATTTTGGTTGATGTCCTGAACTGGACCGACTCGCCAGGTTGCCAAGAAAAGGCATCTTATGTTCTGATGGTGATGGCACACAAAGCATATGGAGACAGACAGTCCATGATAGAAGCTGGAATTATGTCAGCATTGCTTGAATTAACACTTCTGGGTAGTACATTGGCTCAGAAAAGGGCTTCCAGGATCTTACAATGCCTAAGAACAGATAAAGGGAAACAAATCTCAGAAAGCTATGGTGGCAATGCATGCGGGGCAGCATCAGCCCCTATTTACGGTGCATCATCAGGTTCCGCTGATCCGCACAGCATCGGTAAAGAATGTTTAGAGGTAACAGAAGATATGATGAGCGAGGAAAAGAAAGCTGTGAAACAATTAGTACAACAGAGCCTGCAGAACAACATGAGGAGGATTGTTAAAAGGGCAAATTTGCCGCAAGATTTCGCTCCATCGGAGCATTTTAAAGCTCTTACAGCAAGTTCAACATCCAAGAGTTTACCATTCTGACGGAGGTGAACAGATCAAAGTGAAGAAGCATCAACTTAGCTTTCCTTTTTGTTATCTTAACCTTTTTTTCGTACCAATTGTTGTAATCTTTACTAGTAGGGGACATAATTTCTGTATTAGATAGATCCATTGTGTTTTATTTGTATGTAATTTAACCCAAAATCTTAGTAGTAAATAATATTCCAGTTTGATTTTGTTTTTGTGTGTTAGAGACTTATATATAGATATGAAAAAATAACCGAAATTGGGGAACTGGAATTGGAACCGTCTATTCTGGAATTGGGATCAGAACCAAACCGAGGGAATTAGCTAGGTCCGGTTTTGGTTCCATGAATTGCAGAATCATGAATTGGCGGTTCAATTTATTTTTAATAAAAAATCGAATCTAAATTGTCGAACTGTAGTAGGAACTGTCCGAATCAGAACCATCAGTTTGGAACAGAAATCAGAACAGCATCGCCTTGAACAGGCTAGTTCCAATTCCAATTTAATGGTTTATATAACTGTGAACCGTGCTAATTTCGAATCAAAACCGGCTGCTCCAAACTAATTCCCACGTCTACTTAGATCTATAGCAACTTGAATATGGGGTGCAAAAAGTTGGAAGTGAATCGTTGTGAGAAGTGTGTGGTGCAAGATGAGAAAAGGAGAGGGTTGATTAAGTGGTTGAAATGAATGGTAGAGGGGAGGGGGTAGCCAATAATTAGGGGGTCATTTTCTCTAACATATTGGTACATTTAAATGTCCCCTACACATTAATTATTTTATACTGTTGCCATACCATACATGTGTGTTGTGAGAAGGGTGTGCCTCATTTTCTCCTGCTTTGAAAATTGGGACCATTTCACCTCCAATTTTCGTCTCCCAATCTTTTGTTTCATCATATTTTCTTCGACGCATAAGCTCTTTGATATGTCAATACGAAACCAACAAGTCAAGTTCACTGAGAGGATCCAACTTAAGAAATTTGTAGACAGAATATTTAATACTTTTATGGACAAAGAGTTGGAACACAGATTCAAAAACGATTTATTTTATTAGTCCATTCAGATTTAAGAAAAATATTGTATCACTTTATTAGATATCTATGTAATTTTCTGTTTGGCAGGAGATTAAATGAAAGTGTTTAATGAAAGTCACCCGCCTGTTCGGGTCGTTGTTGGTTACAAAAATAACAACAATTAGCATCATTTATGGAGAATTAGTAAAAAACCGTCACTTCTGTATAATCAAACACCTATTCAAGAATCCTTCAATATACTTTCTTCTCATCCTCCTAAGAAACTGCAACATTCAGATCCCAAACGAAATGGACATCTTAGAAGAGCTACTTCTCGTTGAGTATATGAGTTGCCAAGAGTTAAATGGATTAAAAGAATCATCAATTTCCTCGCTCGACCAACTCCAAAATGAACATGTCAATGCATTAAACAACTGAATCAATTATAAAACTTCCATTTCAAGTATTTCGATTTACACAAATCTGAATAGAATTTTTTGTTTTATCATAGTCGGACAAAGATGAGTATGGTTTCTCTCACTAGTATTGTTAAACAATGAATCAATACAATGTAGAGTTGAATGGAATAACCCAATTCATATGTCGTGTATGAACGTGGACAGTCATTCCTTATAACCTCAATGTACAGTTATGCATTGACCTTCATTACTAATATACTAGTTGTTTTTATCAACCATTTACAGTCATGGAAAGATGGTGGGTTGGGAATCTGAGAAACATGAGTTGTGTTGTGCTCTTTAAAATTATGCAACTTTGGTTTTCCCAACTAGACTCTACATATTTTTTACGAGACGTTACGTTGTCGGATTTGATCATTTGTAATCTTATTTGTTTAATATTTGATCTCTGTTTCCTTTGACCTTCAGCTTTCTTTATGGTCACGTAATTTTGGTGAATGTTCATCTGTGTTTTCACCAGGGTTTCGAGTTAATTTCATGGACATTTTTCTATAGGTAGAATGACAATATAATATGAGATCTATTATGATATAGTTTTTTTTTTTTGCTTATTTGGAATAGAGTAGCTCGTTCAACTTTTAGTTTTAAAGCCGTGTGAAAATAGGATGCAGGTTCGTTCGTCTAATACATTAGGACTTTTAGATTAGGAAAACAACTAAGTTAACCCTAAATAGATAATTGATTTGGTAAAAAAAAACACTAAATAAATAAAATCAAAACAATAAAATTGTAAAATAAAAGACACAAAACTGCAAAAGTAAAAATGCTTAGATGAAGTAAAAATGCTTAAACGAACAGTAAAACTAAATAGTGCTTAAAGATTAAATGTATTAAGCAAGAAGCACTACAAAGTTATAAACTAAAATAAATGTTTACACTTAAAGTATTAGATGAAGTTTGACTTATCATCGCAATTAAACAAATACGTTTGGTTCAATAAGTGATAATAAAAATCTAAAGACACTTCAAACAGGAAAGTCAAAATAAGATAATATGTAGAGTCGTTCTTCTTCCATCAGATTTTCCTTATAGTATTTACAGACTTGCTTCCACAGTTATCTTCAGGGACGGACCTAGGTGGGTGCCAGTGGGGGCTCGTGCCCCCACCGGCGTCGCCGGAGCTGGTGTAGGGGTTGGTTTTCCGATCGCGAGAAGCAGCTTGTGCCCTCACCGGAGCTGGTGTAGTGGTGGGGGCACCACCAAGGATGAAGGAGGAGGTAGGGAAGAACTTGGCAGGAGGTGGAGCGTGTTTTGGTGGAAACGACGGAGGAGATGCAGGGCTGGGAGCCTGGGACGGACGGCTGCGGTTGAAGAAGAAGGGTGAAGAGGTTAGAGGTAGGTTTGGTTTCTGAAATGTTTTAATTTTTTTTTTAAATACACAGGGCAAAACGACGTCGTTTTGGCCCTGGGTTATTTTTTTTAAAACCAGGGTCAAAACGACGTCGTTTTGACCCGGTTTTAAAAAAGGTCAAACGACGTCGTTTGACCCCATTCCATTTTAAAACAGAATGGACCAAACCACGTCGTTTAGTCCTTCTGTTTTAAAAAAAAAATTTAAAACCTAATACCCAATTACCCAAACTCTTCACATGTTTGGCCCTCTCCCTCTCTGCTGAGTTTGCTCCTTCTTCCCTCTCGGTTTAGCCCTGCACCCAGCCACACCACCGCCGTCCGGAAGCCGACGTACCACTGCTGTCGTCCCCAGTCCCCCGGTGCCCCCACTACAAAAATTTTCTGGGTCCGTCCCTGGTTATCTTCAAAATAGTTCAATAATTGTACACTTCTTTTTATATTGCATGTCCCTTCAACATAAACTGTCACTTCAATGTCGTGACACATGTTTAACGGTTTTACTCTATTACCAATCATAATTATTCAACTGCTTCTCATTTGAATTTCACGTTCATTCCATTCTTATCCATTTGAGATATTCAAACTCTCATTTCCTCGCTTGTTTATAAATAAATATATCTATTAAATAAAGAAAATGTTATGAGAAAAAAATAATTTGTTGTCCTAATCATTATCTTGATCATTTATCCTTCTCCCTTGACATCCCATGTCATGTAAAGGAAATTTATTAACAACATTGGTGAGTTTATCTCATATTTTCTGTGAAATGTTTCAAGTTTTAATTATCATAAAAGATCTTCAATTGTTACATGTGGAATTATTGGTCCGACCAAGTAGAGAGTTAAGGTTTTAACACAAGAAGAGCAAGTTAATCTCAGTTATGACATAGTAATAAATTCATAATTTTACAGAGTAAAACAAGAGCAGAGCAGTTAATGATTAAATGTAGAGACAGGATACCAAAAGATGGGATTAGATTCTGTCCATCTTCATTGGTTACTGACAAAGATGACTTTGGCGTAGTCATTGAGTATGAAGTAGAAAATGGAGACGACTTTCTTGTTGATTTTTGGATGGAGATGTTTTGTAAGTAAGCCATGTTTGGGATTGTCATGTGGTCACTGCTGGCTTTTAGTCATTTTATTTGAGACAATCACAGAAGTTTGGTTGACTCTCATTCTCCTGGCTACTGGGCAAATATATAGATATAATATTTTGTTTTTATGTGTTTTTCTATGTAATTGCAATGGCTTTAAGTTTTTAATAAATTAGTTTAAATTAATATTTAAAAATCTTTATTATAGACCACAAAATTAAATTATGAAAATCACAGCAACAAAATATTAATATGGACTAATTTGTATAAAATTCACGGCCGCTATAATTACGTAAAATAACATAAAAACTAAATAACAAGTATATTTATAATACAAAGACAAAAAAATATTGTACCAAACACATAATGTGGCAACATGCTTCTTATGTTTGTTTTATGCAACAAGTGTATCACATTCAAATTTCAATGTGTAACATTAATTTGTTAGGAATATGTTCGACTCAAATCCTTGTACCGATTAGTCATGACGTCTGGCGTTGCGAATTCACCAACAATTGGAAGGCAGCAGCCTCCTCTACATGTAAGTGGATCCTTTGGGAATTTTGTAATGGGACGGCACAGATATGGTGGGGCTAGGAGTTTGATAAGATTAAGGAGATGAGACTAATCTGCGACTGCATCCCATCACAAGCATCAGTCCACCATCTCCCTCTTTAAGTTCCAACATTCAGATTTCAGAGAAAGAAAAAAAATCCAACTCCCAACCTTCAAGTTCCTAACTACTTGTGTCTGCCACCAACAGAAGAAAAAAGGATGCAAGAAATATTTATATTTCATGATCGTAATACTTACAGTACAGCTACATATATAAGAATTACAAGGCCTAAATCTCTATACTTTCCATATCTCAATAATACTATCAATACACAAATTAGCCATGT
>CANYCX010442875.1:0-25156 GCA_948193385.1 Breynia disticha f. nivosa
ACAGAATTACACCAAAAATATAAACAAATTACACAATGAAGTTCTAATACCTCTCACAAACTTGTTGTAACTTTATTATAATTTTATTTGACATATAGGTAAATTTAAATTAATTAAAATACTAAATTTTAATCAATTTTAGAAGAAATTAATAATTCTAAAATTTAAAAATTTACAAAAAATATACCAAAAATTCTAGAATATTATAAATATTAAATCTATCAAAAATTTGGAAAAATTTGGTCTCCAAAAACCGTTGGACGTGCCATCACGCGCCATTGAGAGTGGACTGGAACGGAGGAGGCTGCGCGTGGATGACAACCAGAAGCGGGTGGTTACGCACGCCACATGTTGCGTAACGATTGGATACCTCACTCTTCACAGATCAGTTAGGTCATGCGGGTCGAACTGCGGATCAGGTCTGGTCTTTGGGCCGGGTAGGGTTAGACGGCTTGTAGTTTGGTTTGAAATGATGTGCCGTTTCATTTTTCAACCGAACGCTCTGCCGTTCTGCACAAAGCGACGCACCGTTTAGACGAAATGACATGCACGTGTGTCATTTGGCTCAATAGAAGAAGCTCATGCCTTTGCACATGCACGACAGTCGTGCATGGTGTCTCGCGCACACCACGCACCACCATCTGACATTGCTCCGACAAAAGAAAAATGATATTCTGCATGTTTTTGGCCTTCTGAGTTCAATGATGTGGTCTGATTTGTCAAATTTTTTATTTTCAAAATCATACCGGCCTAAGGTTTTTGGTCTAATTTCAACAACATTTATACAAAATAAAAATACCAAATCATCATCATCAGTACCCTCAACATGAAAATTAATTCTAAAAAAACTAAGAGCCTTTGGGTTTGATACCAATTAAAGAAATTGAATATATACATAACACATATATATTCGATATATAACAATTAATTAACTAATAATTAAATAAAGCAGTAAATAAAAGGAACAGAAAATTCTGACTTCGAAATCCGTTCATCCCAGCGGAAGAAAAACGTTACCGCGTTGAAGGGTACACTCACATCCACAGGCATAAAGACGTCAAGATACGAGCAACGTTTCGAACCCGATCCTACACCGGAATTCCGATGAACCTATTCGATGGGAAGTTTTAGAATTCTCATTCTAAAACTGCACAAAGGAAATTTGATATGTTGGTAATCAATCTGTAAGAGTGGTTGGAATGTGTGGTGGGAATGCCCTTATATAGAGGAATAAGTACCATTTGGTGAATAAGTATCCTTCTATCAAATAAATCATAATTAAGTCCCTTAAATTAATTATATTTATTCGACAGTTGTGGGCAAAATAAATTATTCTTTCATAAATGTCACTAATATCCATATCTGAATGAAAATAGTCTATGTGAAGGGTTGAAGTACTAATGAGATGGTGCACGGATAGGTTTGATTATGAAAGGAAATTGTTTGGAGTAGGTATAAAATATATGTAGGTAATCAGTCCGCATGCCATCATAAAAAAATTGTCATGTTTTTTGTAAAAATGATACACATGCTATTATAAATTAAATGTCACATGTGTTACGCGCATTCAACTACAATTATTTATACTTTCTACTCAAAGATAGATAACTAAATTAGTCTTTACATAAATAAATAACTAATAAAGGATATTTCATTTGTATTTATTATTTAATTTAAATGTATAATTTTTCATGTAAATATAATTATCACATTTATTTATTTTTAAAAATTATTATATATACTAATAAAAATTTTGAACACCATCTTATATACTAAAGCAATAGAATATCATATGAAATTAATATTTGGCATCTTAAACAATTGACATGTGTATATTAGAAAAATTATAGGATAAATACAATTTTATGAAAAAATAGTTTAATAATTTGAAAATTCTATAAGATAAATAAAATTTTTTTTGAACTGTAATCAATAATAATAACTACATTTCTTCCTCAACTAAAATTCAGATTATAAAGTACAAATTGTTTGTTTATTAACAAATCAAGTAATTATTTAAATTATCAGATATTTATTTATTTATATCTTAATAGTATTTTTATTTTATTATTATTATTACTATAATAATTATTATTATACAAAATATTAAAAATTTAATTAATTTATAAATAATAAATAAATAAATTTAAAATGTTTAATTATTTTTTATTATATTTACATAGTTATATTATAATTATTGATAATATAAAAATAATTTATAAAAAAATATAATATGTAATATTTCGCAGCATCGCGCGGATTGTAACTGCTAGAATAGATCTAACTGTAAAGAATATATATATATATATATGTAAAGAATAATTTAGTCCGCTCATGATGTGAGAATTATCAAATATATGTAATTAAGTTTAAGAACTTAATTATTGGTTATTTAGTATAAAGATTAAATTAGAAGCATTTTAGGTTTAGGGACTAAAATGCAGTGTGACCCAAAAGGCGTCTATTCACAAAGTGGCGTTTCAAGTTCTATAAATAGAACTCATTCCTCCCTTATTACAATACACAATTCAGATTTCTCACAAAACTCTTAGAGAGAAAAGTGAGAGTGTGAGACGCATTTTTCTCTCTCTAGGTTAGGCTGATCGGATTTTTCCGACGTGGTTTTCGAGGGAAAAACTTTGTTCAATTGTCGACGTGCATTTTCCCGTGGAATTGGATCATTCTTAACAAGGTTACATTACTATTCTATGGTGGAGTAAATGGATTGTCAAGTTTGAAACACTATTCGTTTTATTTACGCTTAATTATTAGTTAATTAATGTCATATAATATTGTTATTATTTTCATTTCATTGGTATCAGATCTAAATTGCTCTTAGATGTGAAATTAATTAGTCTAAAGGTTGAGAGTAATTATGGTGTGATTTCTGAAATTTTTTATGTTTAAAAGTCGCATAAATTCAATTGCAAATTTTAGAACAAGACGAATTTGAAAAATAAAGTTTGGAATTTGATAATTCTTTCCACATCATTGAACTCAGAAGGCGGATTCTGCTATCTTCTGAAGTCATCTGTTTTCAAACCGAAAGCCTAGGCTCCTTCTTTGTTTCCGTGGCTCAAGTGGCTGTAGAAAAATAGCACTATGGTCAAAGGTGGCAGTGGAAAAGGATAGTACTTGGTAATTGGGGAACATCATGGTCCATGCGCTGTTGGCTAACTCCTAGTCCAGCTTTTCCCTAATCCAATTAAGACCACCTCCTCCTCTTTCTCATGTAAACTCACCATTTCTCACCATTAAATCTTCAAGACCACAGTAAGAAATTGCATCATCGAACCCTTTCATAAGTCATTTAGGATATAAACTACCTCCCCACTTCTTGCTAGAGAAACTGATAACATTAAAGTCCCCAACACAAATCCATGGCTGACCCTGGTTACTGGTTGGAGCTTTTAGAGTTGCCCACGAGATAACACGTTTGTTCTAGTTAGGCTCTCCGTAATAACAAGTGAGATACCACTTTCCTTTAGCCAGATCATCAACCTCAACATTAATATGTCATATGGAGAAACCCAAAATGTTAACCTTGGATTGTTTATTCCAAAATAGCCCCAATCCTCCAATTCTACCTATGTTATCTACAACAAACATACTTCGCATGTTTAATTTCAGCTTTAGGCCCTCAAGCCTATTCTTCATATAATGTGCCTCGATTAAAAACACAAAGTTGGGCTTCTTATTACGAGCTAGGTCTATTAGTTCCTAAACTGTACAGGGTCAGCCCAAACCCTGACAGTTTCAGTTTAAAAGACTCATTGATGTAAACAGACATTCTCCGTAGGTCCCAGCTCTGGTCCGTTAATACTAAGGTTCGACTCATCTAGTGATGCACTTTCATGCCCCATCTATTTTCCATACTGGATCGTAGGAGGCCCATCAGCTTCTTGAATCCTTATACGGTTTTAACTCATGATAATTATACATTCAGTAAGAAGGTCCACTAGAATCTACAAATACTCAATCATATTTTTGTCCATAACAGCATATCCTAATTACCATTCCCCTACCAACATTCTTTCCATAAGTTCCAACTAACCCCTGATTGTCATTTTCAGCTCCCCATTTCCTCCCCTATGATCCTCCCTTCCAATCCCATAAGAGACACAAAATTAGTGTCCACGGCCAAAAATTTCCACCACCCTTTTCATTATCCCGCCGACTTAGCGTCCATTTTTAGCATCCACGTGGACGCTTAATGATCCCGCCAAAAATTCCCACCGGCTGTTCATCATCCTGGCAACTTAGCGTCCAAGTGGACATTAAATTTTTAGTGCGTGAATTGGACGCTAAATTTTGGATATTAAATTCACAGACCCTTTTAATGCTTATCTCTATCTTGTTGATTTTAGATTAAATTAAAATTTGAACTAAATTCAACTTCTAATCCTCACCAGCTTATGATAAATAAGATAAGCTAAGTAAGAGATAAATTTAAATCACACTTTTAGGACAAATCATGTCCTAAAACGTGATCCATCTTTTTTTTCATAATCCATTTATCCTTATCTTTATCTTAATGATTAGTTACTTAATCATAAACATAATTAACAACTAAAACACTCCATGGCTGTGTACCCTTTTCATCCCATTTATAAATTTTGTGGCCTCATATATTTGTCCTTAAAATGACCCAAATGTACGTCCAAAATGGAAATACCAATTTTATCTTTTTCAGACCTAGTTTTCATATGTGATCCTATAGGCTCATTTAAAGTTGCCATTAGGAATACTTAATTCTTAAAGGTCATAAACAAACTTTAGAAAAATTCTATGAAAATCCAAATTAAATGAGGATGTTGTGACATCCGTTTGACCAGAAGCAATATTACATAGTCTCTTATCCTAAATGTTGAAATCACATAAGACATGGAACAATCATCCTTATTAAGTCAATTCCTTTTCTTGATATTCCAGGGAAACTGAACTCTCAAATAAATACTGTGACACATTATAACATCTGGGGATGACCATACACTTCTCAGTTCATTGGTTAAGTGGTCGATGACATTTTTCTCTTTCTTACAAAGTGGGTAATCCCATCACTTTTCTCATTCTCAGATGAAACAGTGAATAATCAATCATATCCATGCTTGTCGTCCTGTTACGAACACGTTAGATGTATGTCAAAGTAAACACAAATTCATCTAGAGTTTCATAGAAATTTCTGGTCTAAGAACTCAAATGCATGAATTGTAAATGAGAAGCACTTATGACTTAAAACCATGTAGTGTTCTCATTTGTGGATCTAATCCAATGTCATGTCCTATACATTTATCCATGATTTTTGACTGACAGCTTATGCCCTTGTGTTCCATAGACCCACTATGTCAGAAAGAACATGCTAGTCTTAATTCAATTACTATTTTCATAGTATTGATCGACTAGGGAATGTAGAATGTAATATCTATGCTTCGAGGTCCTACAGGCATATGCCTATCATAAGCCAACTTAAGTCTCGAGAAACACATCCATGGAAGTTCTATCATAATAGTGCACATAAATTAATATGATAAAACTAAAATTGCCTCAATTAATTAAAATAAAAAAGGAAACAATGTTTATTGGTCTAGAACTAATACTAACACTTCATCCATTCCCCGAATCTACCTTCCTCCCTAAAAGAGAGATCACCAAACAAGCTTGCACAAAACTTCTCGTTATGACCTATAAGGCCACAAAAATAATAAAACGCTAAAATACGTTCGTATTTCAGATTTATCCATGCCCATACATTACCTGTTTCTTAATCGGTATACTACTTGTCAGCGGTTTAGTCACGTCCATTGCCGCTCAAATCCTCATATATTCCTTCCACCCTCCCATAAAGTTCATGGGATCCGACTTAATGTACCTCCCAATTGCCGCTCTATACTTTTGGCGAGTTTCTTGGACATAAAACCCAATGGCAGATCACGGATTTGAATCCATGTAGAAAATTCTTTGAGTCTAGTCTTTACCGGATTGTTGCCCATCACCAGCTGCCTGAGCAATAGTACTTGGCCCTTGAAAGTCTAGGGTCCATCTTCCATGACTCTCTTCACATCCTTCCCTTGGAAGAAATAAAAAGCAAACCTTCCGAGGACAACCCTACTAGTAGTCATCTTCTTCACTTGGCGCCATATAGGAGCCAAAGTGTGTTGGACACCCTCTACGATAACATCTTGATCATCGGCAAAACGGCAAACCACACGTAGCTCAAACTCACTTTCAGTTTCTTTTTCCAGCTGAACATTGTTGAAATCCAAACCCATCACTTCTTTGCCCTTATGGATAGTTTAGCCAATTTTTGTACCACAGAAGAGTCTATTGTTGTTTGTGAATTTAGAAAAAACAAGAGCCATTAAAACTGTAAAGAAATCAGATGTAGGAATGAATGAGAAAAGACAAAGGAACACTTTTTGTGATAATAATATGAGAAAGGGAAAGGCATATCATAGAGACATGACGAGAGCACATGTCAAGGAAACATGACTATGATTTATAATGATCTCTCTATCATCGGAAGGTTAAACTAATAAGAAAACTGACTCCCTTACCAAATAATGTGGTTAATTTCTAATTCTATATTACAAACATTTTATACGTCACTTGCTATTTGCTAATGAAAAAAAACCAAAAAATGGCCCCACAAATTAACGGTTTATGACGCATTTTATACGTCACTTGAGTTCCATTTTCATTTTTTTAGAACCAACTTTTACTTTTATTTCAATAACCCAGAATATCACCAAAAAAATTAACTCTTTTAACCCTCTGTTTGTTTGACAGAAATTGATTTTCTGTGGAAAATATTTTTTTTCTGTTAGAATATTATTTTCTGTAATCATATTTTCTAGTATTTTATACTCAAATATTTCAAAACATAAAGAAAAATATAATTTTATATTTTAGATAAAAGAAATATTTTCTTTAAAAATATGTTAAAAATAGCTATTATTTTTCATTGATTTTTAAATTATAATTTTTTTGACTTATTTTTCGTTGGTAACAAACGTTAGAAAATTAGGAAAATATTTTCCTGGAAAATGAATGTCTCCAAACAAACGGAGTCTTAAATCTCAATTTTTATTTCACACCTCGAATATTCCCACATTCTTAAATATGTGTGGTTTTGTGAAAGAATAAATTATTTCGCCCATGCTTTAGCTTCATCGAATAAATATAATTGAGTTTAAGGAGTTAAGTATAACTTATTTGATAAGAGGATTAAATTAGAAGCACTTTAGGTTTAAAGGCTTAAATATAATTAATTTGATCCAAAAATAACTATTTACTAAATAATACCTAAAATTCTATAAATAGAACTATTCTTCCTTTATTTTTTCACACACCGAAATCAAATTACATATTCTCTAAAGAGAAAACGTGATTTAACTTTTCTCTCTCTTAGTTTTAGGTCCATTGGAGAAATTCTGGCATAATTTCGAGGGCAAAACTTTGTCCTATTCTCGACGCTCTGCATGTGCATATCCAGGTGGTAACGACAATCTTCCGTGTGATAAAACATATTACGATATCAGAATTTCTGTTCGGGAGAAAAACTTTATCCGATTCTTTCCACTCTTAGCTGGCCAAAACTCTCGTGGTGTTGGGTGTATTCATTTTCCAAAATACACATAAAAACTAGCACATTTTTTAGGTGAGATTGTCATGTGTGTGACATTATAGAGGGAGGTCCCTATAGGGCATTTCCTTGGCATTCTTTGGATAATTTGTGGATTGATCAAGGTTGTATAAACCTTGTCTATATAGTAGTTACATTGTTCAAATGTTCATTCAAGCATTGGAGAAGGCATAAATATTGTCATAAGGTTTTTTTTCGGGCCTAACGTTTTGTTCAAAATACAATATTAGGTCCAATCTTTTTTTTGGTCCAATTTGATGTCTAACTTTTTCATTGTAGTTCAATTAAGGTATTGATTAGTGCACTAATAAATAGAAGCTTATCTGCTATTAATAGTGTTACATTATAGTTACATTAAAACATTAAATTGTAATCTTTAACATTATCAGTTCAAAATGACATTATTTTATTATAATAACTTAGTTTAAATTATTCAAATAACTCAAAAACTAAAACGAATCTAAATTTTTTTACTAAAATTTTCTTTTTTTTCTGTTAAACCCACAAAGACAGATTCTTTTCAGTAGCAACTTCTTAAAACAACTTTATTTTAATCTTAAATCATCAATTATGCTACTAAAAATGAGTTTTTACCATATGTTTACAAACTATAGACTCTAACTTGAACTATAGTACAAACGTTAAGTATTAAATTGAACTAAAAAAAAGATTGAACCCAATATTATACTTTGAACAAAATGTTAAGCTCGAAATTGAACATTATCCCCATAAATATTGATCTATCAAATTCTTCCTTCGGCGCTGTTGTTTTGCTGTTTGAATCTTCTTTAGCATTATTTGTGACAATGATTGTTCCAGTTGGATCATGTTGAGGTGGAAGATTGTCTAAATCATAAGGATCATCAATAAAGTGAGGTGTTCCAATGTCGTGTTGGAACGCTTCATGAATGATGATGCGGCGATTGTTGATGTCATTATCTTCATCTAC
The DNA here is from genome assembly GCA_948193385.1 of Breynia disticha f. nivosa. Classification (NCBI taxonomy): domain Eukaryota; kingdom Viridiplantae; phylum Streptophyta; class Magnoliopsida; order Malpighiales; family Phyllanthaceae; genus Breynia; species Breynia disticha. The sequence goes on from CANYCX010442875.1 coordinate 8,592, forward strand.
GGACCAAATGCGTGATTTGACCTTACACGCTGCCATCCAATCATAATCAGCCCGTCTGACTCTGGAATACTCAAGGAAATATACTTGTGTTTCTTGGTGTGCAAAAATGTATCGGTCTTTAGTTAGCATTTTTTATGGATGTTTACGTTAACACATTTATTTTGCGGATGTATGCGGGTTCCTCCACGGTGAGTCATGTCAAACCATGTAAAGTTGAAGATAATTGTGCGCTTTAATGTTGGCGAGACGTAATTAAGCTAAATTATTTCGTCTAACATGCCGTAGTAATCCTCTTCATCATTTCCAAAGGTCTTTCCTATAACACAAATTCCACTATTGTCTGTTGCTCTTGTTGCTGAATGTGCTTTAGTATGGAATTAATATCCATTAACAATGTAGGAAGGAAATGTTTGCACAATCTGAGCCGATCCTCGGGCTAATGCTTCAATGTGACCGCTTGCTATGGTTCATGTTGCTGGGGTGCCGACTTGGACAAGTTAATATAAACATTATTTATATATATATATATATATATATATATATATATAAATAATGTATGTATATATGTATATGTATATATGCATATATATATATATATGTATGTATATATGTGTGTGTGTCTATATATATATATATATATATAATTAATAATTAGAATATAATGAGCGTATATATTATAAGTATTTCCTACAAAGGACTGTATCCATTGATGAAACTGTGTGTCCAAAATGATTTGTTCTTCTTCGCTGATGTTTGTATGTGTGGGTCTTACAATGTGTGTCAAAAAATATCTACAGATAAATGAATTACAAACAACTTCAAGTTATATATATGTATATATTATGATCGAGCAAATGTCTCAATAGAAAAAAAATCATGAACTTACTCAACAAAAGGCTCAATTTCTTCAGAATTCAATAACACGTAAGTTTGAATCAAGTGGTATTCCTTATCTGTTAAACGTCTTCGAAACGATCTGCCTGATGTACGTCTAGGATACGTGAATATAGTTAAATCGTCTTGGTCAACGCCTTCTCTGACGTCGTCAGCCACATTGTTATGAGTCATTCGATTATTTACTTCGTGATTATTGAAATAATAAGAGCAAAAGTTGATGTCTCTTGAACAATGTATGCACTACATATCGAACCTTCAACACGAGCTTTATTACCAACAGTGTTTTTAAACTTGCGTGGAAATCTAAAAAATACGAACAATATTTTTAATAAACTATTAATAAAATAGCATATATCTAAACATTGTATTATATTCACGTTATAGTAGAAAGTAAACATACCTCTCAAACGGATATATCCATCTATATTGGACAGGGCCGCACAAAGCTGCTTCCATGGGTAAATGAATTGGCAAATGCTCCATCGAATCAAACAAGTTGGGTGGAAATATTCACTTAAGCTTGCATAGTATGATTGATATTTCCGCATGTAAACATCTTCTTCTTTCTTCATTTAACTCGTAGCACGTAAGATCCTTAAAGAATGCACTCAGCTGCGCAATAGGCTCCCAATATTTGTTATGCAGAAACGAATGAAAAAGCAACAAGCATCAATCGTTGCATGAATACATGACAATCATGCCTTTTCATTCCAAAAATCCGTGGCTTCTGCAAATCTATACAGCGGCTCAAATTGGAAGCATAACCATTAGGAAATTTCACCAATCTAATCCAATCAAACAATATTCTCTTATCTTCCCGATTTAGTGAATATCTTGTCTTCCTATATTTTGTGTCAGTATTGTCAAGCTCTAATTCAGGCCTTCTACATATCTCACTTATATCTAATCTTGCCTTTAGATTATCTTTCATTTTCCCAGGAACATCAACAACAGTGTGGAAAGTATTGTCAAAAATATTTTTCTCAATGAGCGTAACATCCAAATTATGTCTAATCCACAAAGAGTCCCAATATGGAAGTTCCAAAAAAATACTTTTGTTTTTCCATCCCGAATCTCTGCTCACTCGTGTGTTATGATTCTCTGCACCGTCTTCAGTTATTTTCATTAATCCCATTGTTTCGATTTGTCGTAATACTTCATGACCATTATGAATAGGTGGTGCACTTTCTGTTAGCACTCTTCCCTTTTTCCAAAATTCATTTCTATTATTCCTAAAATGATGTTCCAGTGGCAAAAATTTTCTCTGAAAATAAAACCAACACATTTTTCTGCCATTTTTAAGGTAAACTGCATCAGTAAACTTCATACAATATGGGCAAGCAACTTTCCTGATGTGCTCCATCCTACATATTTATATACATGCAATACATATTATTAATTAATGAAATAATTTGAACTTAAATAATTACAATAAATATACTAAGAAGTCATATATATGAATACATACCCGACAAAATAGAATATGCAGGGAAATCACTAATAGTCCATATGATGGTCGAACGCATAACAAAATTTTATTCTCGTGAAATATCGTATGTAATGGGAAAAATCTTCAACTCTGATATCAACGGTTGTGAGAATACATCTAATTGTTGCTTTGGACTCCTTGGGACTCGTACAAGGACAGTTAGAAGCATAACCTCATCTAGCATACACATCGACAGAGGTAATTTATACGGTGTCAAAATAACCTGCCAACATCAATGGGGGAGATTTGTAACGTCCTAGAAATTATTGGAATTTATATATTTCAGAAATACATTAAAACGGGATCGAATCGGATCGATTTAGGTGAAAATTGTGAAAAACAGCAGTCAGCACGCTCGTGCAGCACGCCTCGTGCTCATGGGTGCATACGAGCACGACCTTGTGCTCAACTTGGAAAAATTGGCACGCCTCGTGCTGAAATAATTACAAAACGAGATCGTGCATGATGGAACAGAAACTCGTGCTGAGAAATCACGGCACGACCAAATGCCATGACCCTTACTCGAGGTCGTGTGGTCTGGAAAGATATCGAGTAATCTGTTCTAATTCAATCCATTTGAAAAAACAGAGAACTAAGCTAGCAGCTGGTGAAGGCAACCCTAGAGTGTGATTTCAAAGGAATAATTCAGCAAGAAACAACTTAGTTCTTGCCAAAAATCAATCCCAAGTCTATTAAAAGTAAGTTTCAATATTTCCATATTCTTAAAGGGTTGATTTGATTGGTTGGCAACAATATTAGAATGATTTCTAAGTTGAGATTAGACGTTGGAAATGGTTTAGGAGGATCTAGACGAGTTTGAATCAAGGAATTGTGTCGGTGGAAGCGGTGCAATTGGAAGTATGTTATTTGCTTTGTGAGCATATGTGTGTGTGAGCATATGTGGTCCTTAGGATCGTGGCCCTAATGGTCGAGGTTGTGATTTGGCCTCTATGATCGTGGTTTTTATGATTTATACTTGGCCTATATGGTCGTGGCCCTCGAGGTTAGACATTGGAGACATGTAAGCCCTGGGCATTCATCTTCATAAATGTGTGTGCGTGTGCATACATGAGATTTTGTGGCATTCAGTGATATCCTGTTACTCATGCTTCTGTTGTGATGAATGCTGAATATGTATGTGTTGAGCTTATATGCTTGGTATGTTGAGAATGGATAAGCTATTATGCTTGAATGGTATGTGGTGCTTTGATTGGTTTTACTCTTAATTGAGTTAAAAATCGTATTTTCAAAGTACATGTCATATGTATGATATACTAGAATTATATATGAATGAAAGCACACAGCTAAAACTCAACATACGTGAATTTAGAAAATAAATGTTTAAAACAGAAGCTTGGCACGCCCTCGTGCTGTCCAGCACGACTCGTGTTGCTGGGTAATCTGGGAAAAGATTATGAGCACGACATCGTGTTCATGTTTGGCACGATCGTGTTGCTTGGAAAAATAATACTTGAGCATGGCTCGTGTTATTTTTGGCATCAAGTGTTGTCTGGGAGATTGATATGAGCACACCCTCGTGTTCATTCGGCATGACCCGTGTTGTTCCCTTGCATTTCATTTATTCTTAATGAATAGTGATTCACTTACTGAGTATATCCTTATACTCACCATTTGATTGTTTAAATAATGTGCAGAACGTAGGTAGCTACGAACGGAGCAATTTGGCTGTCATCAGAGGCATTTTGAGATACACGAGTGAGGTCCAGCTCCGGAGATCTTTGTTTTAGTTGTTTTTTTTTATTTTCATGATTGTACATACAATGTATATATGTGGTTTGGATACATTTTCAAACTAACTTGTTTATTTTCTACGCGTGTGTTTATGCAAATGATTTTAGCAGAGTTGTGTTTTATAAAGAAAGTTATGTTTATTTCTATTCTTATTTTAATGAAAGTTCAAATTTGGAGAATTTGTTTTAAAAATTTGAGCTCCACATTTAGTGGTATCAGAGCAGGGATTAAATTCTTTGCGGACTATACGTTAAATGGGACACTTAATTGTGTGTGGATTTGAAAAACTGAAATGTTTTAAACTGTTTTTTATTACAGTATTATGGATACTAAAGATGATATATCGCTTATCACACAGCTAAGTCTAGAGATTCTATAGGAGGGCAGGGTTCAGCACCTGAATTTCTTATACCTCTCGAGTAGCGTGCACAACCTACGATGCCTATTCCCCCATATGGCCATATGTATGCACCATTCTGGGAGATGATGCAAAAGATGATGCAGAATCAGGGTCAGACTGAGAAAGACTTTGAGAAAGAAAAAAGGTCAGGAAGCAAATCCAATTTGAATATTGATAAGAACTTTGCAGAAGTTTGGAAGTAAGAGGCTAAGGTATTGGAGGGCACCACACATCCAGCTGAGGGTGATGATTGGCTAAGGCATACTGAGAGCATATTGACTCGTATGCGTTGTAATCCTGAGCAGAAATTGCGATATACTACTTCTCCTTTAGAGAAATCAGCCTGAAACTGCTGGGAAGCAGTGCCTGATAGTCAGAAAATCCTCCTGTGCTGACTTGGGATGATTTTCTGAGGAGATTTGCCGGGAAATATACTCCTCTGCATTATCAGACGAAAAAGAAGATTGAGTTCTTGGAGCTAAAACAGAAGGAGATGTTAGTGGTGGACTATGAGGCAGAGTTCACTAGATTATCTCGATATGCTTCGGAGGATGTTGATATGGATAGAAAGAAGTGGGACAGATTTGAAAGAGGATTGTGATTTGCTATTCGCAACAAAATTGGTTTGAAACCTCCGACGTATGAGATATTGATTAAAGCTGCTCTCAGAGTACAAGAGTTGGAACTGAAGGTGAGAAAAAGGAAAATCAAAAAGAGAAGAAGCGACAGAGGACATCAGGTTCTAGTTCTCAGCAGTCGCAGAAAAAGAAGAAGTCAGATTCAAAACTGCCTCAGGACACAGGTGTCAGTTTTGGTAGATAGTCTGAGAGGGGGACTGGAGGTGGGAGTACCAGACCTCCTATTTATCTGAAAGATACATCTGACGGGGACATGAGATAGTTGTGTTTCAGATGTCAGTAGTCGGGACATTTCGTTAGGGACTACCCACAGCGATGCGGATCTTAGGGTGGTGTGAGTCTAGACAGAGTAGTGCGGGTGAGGTTCGTACTACTGCAGTTAGTGGTAGTAGTCGAGGTAGCGGTGGACGTGGTTCAGGGTCTACTTCTAGAGGTGGATCAGTTTCTAGGGATGGAGCTAATGGCTCCAATACAGCTGGTAGAGCTAGTGGATCAGTTGCACCAGTTGGGTCAGGATCACAGGCTAGAGTATATGTTATGACCGGAGATGAGGCAGTAGAGGATCCGAACGTCATTACCGGTACTATTTTTATTTTTATTTATCCTACTTTAGTACTGATTGATCCGGGTCCTATTTGTTCCTTTGTGAGATTGTTGTCGAGCATATAGGTGGTATTATTAAGCAGCTGGGGTACACTGTTGTTGTATCTATGCCTGCGAGTAGTACTGTGATAGTACAACATATTGTACGACACTGTGAGGTGAGGATAGGTGTGTCCACTTACCTAGCCGATTTGATTGTTTTGAGGATGGCTGATTTTGGTATCATTTTGGGTATGGATTGACTATCTAAAAATCTAGCAATGTTAAATTGCTATTCGAAAGAAGTCGTTATTGAAGTTAACAGCGAGAAACGGGTGTTATTAGTAGGTGAGAGGAAAGTTGTGCCTACTTGTTTAATTTTAGTAGCGGCAGCTGTGAGGTTGGTTCGAGAGGGCTGTGATGCCTATTTAGTGTCAGTGATTGACTAGAATCAGTCAAAATTAGGGGTACGAGATGTACAGGTTGTGAGTGAATATCCTGAGGTGTTTTTAGACGAGTTACATGGATTACCGCCATAGCGAGAGGCTGATTTCAGGATAGAGACAGTACTGGGTGCTGCACCAATATTGATTGCACCTTATAGAATGGCAGCAGTTGAGCTGTAGGAATTGAAGAAATAGTTAGAAGAGCTATTGGATGAAGGGTTTATACGCCCTAGTGTTTCACCTTGGGGCGCACCTGTGTTATTTATGCGGAAGAAAGACGGTAGCATGCGGTTGTGTATAGACTATTGTCAGTTGAATAAAGTGACAGTGAAAAACAAGTATCCATTGCCACAGATAGATGATCTGATCGATCAGCTGTGGGGAGCTACAACGTTCTCTAAAATTGACTTGAGGTTGGGATATTGGCAGCTGCGAGTTGAGGACAGTTCAATTGAGAAGACAACTTTTCGTACTCGATACGGGCATTTTGAGTTTATTGTTATGTCATTCGGGTTGACGAATTCACCAGCAGTTTTTATGGCATTGATGAATAAGGTATTTTAACCTTATTTGGATCAGTTTGTCGTTGTCTTTATTGATGATATCATGGTGTATTCACGAGATAGAGAGGAGCACAGGAGACATTTGAGGATAGTGCTCGAGTTGCTGAAAAAAAGAGTTTTATGCTAAATTCAACAAATGTGATTTCTAGATGTCAGAACTTGTTTTTCTAGGACACATGATCTCTGCTGAAGGAGTGAAACCTGATCCTAGTAAAATCAAAGAAGTTCAGGAGTGGGAGCCTCCGAGGACAGTTACTAAGGTTCGGAATTTTCTGGGTTTAACTGGTTATTACCGTCGATTTATTGAGGATTTTTTTAGGATAGCCAGACCGATGGCATCTCTGTTGAGGAAAAATGTTCCATTTGTTTGGAATGACAGATGCGTCTGGTGCTGGATTGGGTGGTGTGTTGATGTAGAACGGCTGAGTGATTGCGTATACCTCGCGTCAGTTGAAACCACACTAGGTAAATTATCTGACATATGATTTAGAGTTGGCATCGATTATCCATGCTCTGAAGGTTTGGCGACATTATTTGTACGGAGATATTTTTTAGATCTTCACTGATCATAAAAATCTTAAGTACATTACGACAGAACGAGAGCTAAATCTTCGACATAGGAGATGGATAGAGCTTCTGAAAGATTATGATTGTAAGATTGAATATCATCCTGTAAAGGCAAATGTAGATGCCGATGCTTTGCAGAAAAGAGAAAGGGGATGATGATACAGTGACGTATTGAGCGGAGTCTCTATTTGCGTTACGAGAGCTTTGTGTACAGTTAGATCTGATTGAGGATCAGATGTTGGCTAATATCAGTGTTCAGCCACAGATGAGAGAGTTGATTTCATCGAGACAGATTGAGGATGATTATTTGATGCGAATCAAAAAGAAAATTGAGAAAGGGAAAGTGGTTACAGTACATCGACTTGACGATGCTGGAGTGTTATACTATCGTGATTGTCTATGTGTTCCTAATATTCCAGAGTTGAAGAGTGAGTTGATGACAGAAGCTCATTCTTTTGCGTTATCAATTCATCCTGGTAGTACTAAAATGTACCGAAATATGAGAGAATTATACTGGTGGGTACATATGAAGAAGGATATAGCCGAGTTTATTGCTAGATGTCTTCCTTATCAGCAAATCAAGGCAGAACATCAAGCGCCAGCAGGAAAACTGAGACTACTTGACATTCCTCAGTGGAACAGAGAGAAAATCACTATGGATTTTTTGATTGGGTTACCAGGGACGTTACGACGTCATGATACTGTCTGGTTAATTGTTGAATGATTGACGAAATCAGCTCATTTTTTAACTATCCGACAGGATTATACATTGGATAGGGTAGCCAGGTTATATGTTAGTGAGATCGTCAGATTACATGGTGTTCCTACATCGATAGTGTCTGATCGGGATCCTTGATTTACACTGCGATTCTGAAAGAGTTTGCAGGATGCGATTGAGGATATGCTTTGAGCTTGTGTGTTAGAGTTCAGACGCAATTGGGACGAACATTTGCCATTGGTTGAGTTTGCATACAACAATTGTTACCATTCTAGTATCGGGATGGCACCTTATGAGGCTCTATATGGTAGATGGTGCTGGAGTCCAGCGTACTGGGATGTGGAGGGTTTGCGACAGATTAAAGGACCAGAGTTAGTTCAGTAGACCCTAGATAAAGTTAATATTGTGAAAAGATGTATGCAAGCGACCCAAGATTGTTAGAAGAGTTATTATGACCGACATCACCGAGAGATAGAGTATGACATCGGTGACAGGGTATTTTTACGAGTTTCTCCCTGGAGAGGTGTGATTCGGTTTAAGAGATGTGGCAAGTTGAGTCCTAGGTATATTAGACCGTATGAGATTACGGAGAGAGTGGGACCACTTGCATATCGATTGAGCTTACCAGCTGAGTTGTCTCGATTACATAATGTTTTTCATGTTGAGACGATATAGATCTGATCCTAGCAATGTGTTGCGAGCTCCTGAGATAAAGGTATCCAAGGAGTTGACCTATCGGGAGGAGCCGGTTGAGATTTTGGATCGTCAGTTAAGATGATTGAGGAATCGTGAGATTCTGATGGTATTGGTGAAATGGAGTTTCCATTCGCCGAAAGAAGCTACTTGGGAAATTGAGTCTGATATACGGAGACAGTATCCTTATTTACGGAGACAGTATCCTTATTTGTTTCCAGACTCGACTTTGGGATCGTGAGGTATGATTTGATCCGAGTTCATGTTGTGATTTCGTGTTGCGATGTTGTTTAAGATTTGATTTCACGTTAAGAAAGAAAACTTAACTTGATTTGATATTTTACTTCAAAAGGAATGGCTTGGATCGATGATGTGAAGCGTTTGAGACTGGACGATAGTGTTACGGGTACATTTCTGATTACGGGTCTGTTCTACGGATATGTATGCTGCTGTTTTGCTGCAAAATTGAAGTTTTTGGTATGGTATGTTAGGTTGAAAAATGTACCATATCGAAAATCCTTTGCGATTTGATCCGTTTTTAATTTGGGGATGAAATTTCCTAAGTGGGGGAGATTTGTAACGTCCTGGAAATTGTTGGAATTTAAATATTTCAGAAATACATTAAAACGGGATCGAATCGGACCGATTTAGGTGAAAATTGTGAAGAACAAAAGTCAGCATGCTCGTGTAGCACGCCTCGTGCTCATGGGTGCATACGAGCGTGACCTCGTGATCAACCTGGAAAAATTGGCACGCCTCGTGTCGAAATTATTGTAGAACGAGATCATGCACGATGGAACAGAAACTCGTGCTGAGAAATCATGGCACGACCAAATGGCACGACCCGTGCTCGAGGTCGTGTGGTTTGGAAAGATATCGAGTAATCTGTTCTAATTCAATCCATTTGCAAAAACAGAGAACTAAGCTAGCAGCTGGTGAAGGAAACCCTAGAGTGTGATTTCAGAGGAATAATTCAGGAAGAAACAACTTAGTTCTTGCCAAAAATCAATCCCAAGTCTATTAAAGGTAAGTTTCAATATTTCCATATGCTTGGAGGGTTAATTTGATTGGTTGGCAGCAATATTAGAATGATTTCTAAGTTGAGATTAGTTGCTGGAAACGGTTTAGGATTGAGGGGATTTGTAAGAATTGAATGAATGAGTGATTGTGATTATTTTTGAAGGTATAGGAGGATCTAGACGAGTTTGAATCAAGGAATTGAGTCGGTGGAAGTGGGGCGATTGGCACTTGAATCGAGGTAAGTGATTCCGTACACTTATGATATAAGTGCTAGAAAAACTTTGGAATTTTTCTTAAACATAACTCATTAAAAGTTTTAAATAGCTTAAGTTAATGTTAAGGAAGATTTGATCTTGTGTTAATGATTCATATGTGTTTATGAATTGTGTGGATATGCTCATGTTTAAAATGATTGATTTGCATGCTCAATTGACTATATGTCGTGTTCGATAGTCTATGAAATTTACGATGAATATGGAAACATGTTATTTTCTTTGTGAGCATGTGTGTGTGTGAGCATATGTGGTCCTTGGAATCGTGGCCCAAGTGGTCAAGGTTGTGATTTGGCCTTTATGGTCATGAACTTTATGAACGATACTTGGCCTATATGGTTGTGGCCCTCGAGGTCAAGTATTGGAGATATGTGAGCCCCGGGCATTCATCTTCGAAAATGTGTGTGCGTGTGCGTACATGAGATTTTATGTCATTCATTGATAGTCTGTTATTCATGCTTCTGTTATGATGAATGCTGAATATGTATGTGTTAAGCTTATATGTTTGGTATGTTGAGAATAGATGAGCTATTATGCTTGAATGGTATGTGTGGGTATGTGGTGTTTTGATTGGTTTTACTCTTAACTGAGTTAAAAATCGTGTTTTAAAAGTACATGTGATATGTATTATATACTAGAATTGTATATGAATGAAAGCACACAGTTAAAACTCAAGATACGTGAATTCAGAAAATAAAGGTTTAAAACATAAGCTTGTCACGTTCTCATGTTGTCTAACATGCCCTCGTGTTTGGGTAATCTAGGAAGAGATTATGAGCATGGTATCGTGTTCATAGTTGACATGATTGTTTTGCCTGGAAAATTAACACTTGAGCACGACTCGTGTTGATTTGGCACGACGTGTTATTGGGAGATTGACGTGAGCACGCCCTCGTGTTCCTACATTTCATTTATTCTTAATGAATTATGATTCACTTACTGAGTATTTCTTTACACTCACCACTTTCATTGTTTAAATGATGTGCAGATCGTAGGTAGCTGCGAGCGAATTAGTTTGGCTGTGATCAGAGGCATTGTGAGATATATGAGTGAGGTCTAGCTCCAGAGATCTTTGTTTCAGTTTTCTTTTGGTTTTCATGATTGTATATACTATGTATATATGTTGTTTGGATACATTTTCAAACCAACTTATTTATTTTCCGCGCGTGTGTTTATGTAAATGATTTTAGCAGAATTGTGTTCTATAAAGAAAGTTATGTTTATATCTATTTTTATTTTAATGAGAGTTCAAATTTGGGAAATTTTTTTAAAAAATTTGAGTTCCATAGCTGTAGCCTCGCGGATGAAATTATGTGTGCTGTTGAAATTGACGAATATCTGCACTATCTCTCCTTTAATTGCTGCCCAGACCTGCATAGTCTGAAATTTTTTAACATCGGTTAGTGCATTCAAAGAGATTTTAGGATCTAGAGGGATTAGATCGTCGTCTTTAGGCTGTTCTTGCTCTTATGGAGTGGGCACTTCTAGCCAGAATAGTCGCTTGCACCAATAATCCACCGATAACTGCTTGTCACAATTAAAGCAAAGGCCTTTGGCACAATGCTCAACCCCATTTTTGCCCAAGTCAGACATTTGATTGGTGAGGACGCAATCTAACCTTGTGTGTTTGCACATGGGAAGTTGATGCCCATACGGCCCGGTGGCTTGTCGAGCTGGGCTTTTCTCCCGTAAGCTCTGGTTAAGCTAATAGCTTCATCCAATGTTGTAAGTTTAGAAAGTTCTACGTCAATGCGAACCTTTTCTTATAATCTGAACATGAAGATTCCTAGCTTGTGTTTTGAGCCAGATGCTCGTGGTATTTTTAGGAATATTCTTCAACTGACCGGATTGATGCAGTTGCATCAATTCGCCAATTAGATTACAGGGGATTGGAGGTCCAAAGCGCACGTTGCAGAATTGTGTAAATGCTTGCAATGTTAACTGCGGTTGAATCTTACGGTATTTAATAAACCACATCTGAGCTGATCTCACAAGGTGGACAAGTCCCAAACAGATCCATTCTTCTGCCGATGTCCTTTGATAGGAAAAAAATATTCACACTTATTAAGCCATCCCAAAGGGTCAGTTTCCCCATCGTAAGTTGGGAATTCTAACATTGTATATCCTGGAACACTCGTGTCGCCCCTACCATTGGTGGTTTGGACGGTGGTGTTTCCACACAAAACATTAGCATCGGTATTGTTGTTGGACACATTTGGTTTGGGTACAGTCAAAGTCACCATTGTTGCAGCTAAAGCTATGGAAGCTAGGTTCTGCATCATGAGTAGGAGTTGATCTAACTTATTGTCATTATCCTTGTCTTCCATGACGCCTGAATCTGATACCAAGATGGTATGACTGAGTATGCGAACGATGATGTTGATAGGTTGGAGCTCAGACGAGGAGCTGCGCCTACTCGGAAGCTCATGTGAGAGAGTTGTCTATCTCATAAGTATTTGGAATAAAATCTGATATCTTTCATTAATGCATTTGAGAGTATAAATAGTACATCGAGAAAGACTCTTAGTAAAACTCTAAAGTACATCGAGAAAGAATCTTAGCAAAACTCTAAAACTGAAAAAATAAACTTCTAAGATAAGGGAGACTACAAGAATAGACTCCTAACTAAATTGGAAGTGCTCTTGTGTTAATTTCTAAACCTTATTTAATACTGGAGAGAATAACGGTAATAATATGGCATAGATAGACTATAGTGACATAGTCTTTCTTGGCCTTTAACTCCTCCGGTTTACTGTTATACTGCTTACCAATAAAAGAGTTCATAACAATGATGAAGTGGAAAAATCACTTCATGGGAGTTTTACCAAGGTTGTCACTTAGTTTTATTTCATTCCCTCTATATCATTGGTTATTTTTCTTTTATAGTTTATTTCTCAGATTCTATAATTTGCTATGTTGATTCTTCTATTGTGGTTGTGACTTCAGGGCAAGCCTAACTGAGATGTTTAAGTTGCTTTAATATTAGAATGATATTAAAATGAAACTTTTGAGTACCTTTATATTGGTTTATATGATAATGCAAGAAATTAGTTCTAATGAAAATAGAGATGATGCTTACCAAAGAAGAAGTCACAGCACGGATGGATATGGGTCAAGAGGAAGGAGTGCTAAAGCTCTTGCTTTTGATGATAATGATCAAACCTCATCCCAATATTTTTCCTATTTTTGAGACATTTAACCTATACTTTTAGTTCAAAAGTTTTCATTTATGGTGAATTCTGTTTCCAGAAAAATTGTCAAACTTAATTCTGTTTTAGTTTTCTCATATCTTCATCATTCTAAATGTTTTAGTAGTTGAAGCAGTTGAAATTTATAGCATAAGATGATGTCAAAGCAATGAATCATAATATGTTGTATATTCCATTAAGAATGATCAGAATAAGGATAGTGATTTATGTAAAAATGAAAGGAATTCAAAAGATGCTAAAGCAAGAAAGATAAGTATGAAACATTCATTGTTAATTATATCATGAATATGTGCTGCATAATGTGTCAAGCATGCCATCAGTTGAATTATTTAATGAGTATAATACTGGACACTGAAAATGTTGCTATAGTTCATGTCATGACAATGTGACTAATGCTCCCTTGGCCTTTTTTTAGAAATAGTAGTAGTGGTGGTAGAGTTGATAAGTCTCAAGATGGAAGGTAAATTTAGACAAATTTATTGGGCAATTGTGTGAGGCTTTAATTGAGTAAATTTTGGACATAATTTGTGTTCAAAATCCAAAAGAATTTTGTTGCCACTTAAAGAAGTAATATTGATTTATTAATTGCTAAATTGGTGGAAAAAAAATGAGAGAAGGTTTAGATTAAGTTTATCCTTCTAATTAGGTATTTTATTTAAAATAAATGACTAATTAAAGTGATATAAAACTAAGATTTAAATTCCAACCAAATCCTATAGATTTGGTGTTTTTTAGGTATGTTGAGTAAAAATTAGGTGATTTATTTAACCTAATTTATCTACACAAAAGGCTTAAGATATATATGTACCCAAAAACTAGGGTTTTACACAACTAATCTCTCTCTCCTCTCATTGTCATAACTCTAAAGAGAAAAATAGAATTTTCTCTCATGCTTAGCATCCCACACACTTCCACAAATTGCCCTAGGTGAGTCAAGGATTCTTGATCACAAATCCTTAAGTCAAATACAAAAGAAAAGAGCTAGCACTCTCCTTTCCATCAAAGCTAATTGTATGTGTGTGAAACTAAATGAAGGTAGCCTATGTGAAGCCTCATGGTGGTTGTTTGAAAATTCAAAAAGGTTGTACTAGATTATTATCACATAGTAGTGACGTGTTAAATTCATTTTGTAGCATAAAGGTCGAATGTTTCAAGTTAAAAACTAAACTAGTCAACTAATTTCCATATAATTCATGTTTAGTTCTTTCGGATAGTTTTATATAGCTTTTTTGGATTGTTTTTCCAATATTTTGTCATTGTGACAATCTTTATTAAAGCCATGTGAAACCCTACATTGTGTAGTAGAGAATACTCCCACTATTCATCGTGTATTCTCCTTACCTTCAACGTATTCTGCAACTATAAAATTATGGCACTTGAATTTTTTCAAGTTCTATTTTTCTCCCACTATTCTTATTGAGAATATAGTCTTTCTGCAAGAAAACAACCTATTGAGCAACCAAGAATTTATTCCCATTAGAGCAGTAGGATAAGATTCTTTTATCTTCTAGAGATAACCAACAAGCACTTTAGGTTCATGGCGATTAGCTAGTCCACATTTAATCTATTTTAGAGTGTGACTTCCAATCCCAAATATTAAGGAAATACTTTTGGGCCTACAACCCAACCACATCTCACATGGTGTCTTCTTCTCTACTTTCATTAAAAAGTTATTTAGTAAGACCATAGCAGTGTTAAGGGCATGACCTTAAAAGAGTTTGAAAGAGTTGCACGATCTATCATGTCTTGAACAGAGTTCAACTTCTCTATTTAGACATACCACTCATTCGAGATATTATGAGAGCAATGAGTTGTGAAACTAATCAAAGTTCTCTTAGATAGACATCAAGTTCTTGACTTACATATTTTCTATTTTGATCCAATTGAATGGTTTTAATACTATTGTCAAGTTGATTTTCGTCCTCGTTTTAAACTCCCTAAACTTCTCAAAATTTTTTGATTTATACTTCTTTAGATACATATAGTCGTAAATACTATTTTTATCTATAAAGTCTGAATTTTTAAATTTTCCTTTTTTATGCTAAATGGTCTAAATAAATCATTCTAAATAAATTCCAACTTCATGCTTATCTTTAAAAATTTTGGTGAACCATTCAATAAAATTGATGCATCATATTATCGGGAATTAAGTCAAGAAAAAATACCTCTATTTTCTTTTATCACATCCATGTATTTGGAATATTTGAGATCTAGGGACTACCCTTGAGTGACTTTCCTCTACATTCATACACACACATAGAAGACACAGATTAGTTTCTTTATTTTGTTTGCCTTTGACTCACTTAAATTAAATAAAAAAATCTTTAAGTGTTCAATGACTTAGAATTTTTGGCACCAAAAAAGAAAGACAAATCGTATATTGTGATGGTCAACCCTCAATTGATGATGAAGTGGACTATTTATTGACAATAAACCTAGTTCATCAAGGATTAAGGTTTAGAGGTTGAAAAGGAATTGATTTCTTGAGTTCTAATCCATTATGACACATTACAACTATAAAAAAAATTCCAATTCAATTTAATAACCAATCAAAAAATTAAATCTACTTAACTTGAAGAAGGGTACATGACCTTGGTGGGGTTTCTAAGGCAAGGTTCCTAAATCAACCAGTTTAAATCATTAGGATTAAACTAACTTGATCGATTCTGTTTTCCATTTGTTTCAAAACAGAGAACTAAGCATGCAGGTTAACTCAGAAAACCCTAAACTTGGTTCAGCAAGTTTGGATCGAAATAACACCATTTCTTGCCAAAATCAATCCCAAGTGTGAAGGTAAGCTTATATACTTGTTTTTGGATAGTTGTGATTATGTAAGCTTGCTGAAATCAAAGTTTGATGGGTTATTTAGTTGTTGAAATGCTGTTGGAATATGATTAGGAGTTGGTTGATGTTTTAGGAATGAAATTAAGTGATTGAATGAGGGATTTATGGATGATTTGATTGTTTAGGAGGAGCTAAATGATCTTAGGCCGAGAAATTGAATCGGTGAGCTAGAGGTGGAAGTGGTGTGAGTGTGCACGCATTTCGAGGTAAGTGGATTCCACTTATGACTTTTATACTTACAAGTATCTATTAGTTTCGTAAGTGATTTCCTTAGTTAAGTATCATTATACTTAAAGGAAAAAGAGTAAAGAATATAAAGCTTAAAAGCTTTAAAAGAGAACTAAAATACTCATATGTTTATGTTTGTGTGAAACATACTTGGCTTAATGTAATTTCTAGATTATTTTAATATAAGTATTGATTGTGTTGCGATTGGTATGCTCTATTTGATTATATGCCTGATTGATATGTTGTT
>CANYCX010442976.1:0-19376 GCA_948193385.1 Breynia disticha f. nivosa
TTATTCGTGAGTGATGTTTGAATTCGGGGGTCAAATTACTAGTATTATGATAAGTGTTTATACACTTGGTAAGTTAACTTAACAAATAGAATGAATCTAAGGAATTTTGGAAGCTTAAAGATAAGAAAAGAATTAAAGAATTCTCATAAATGTTTTAATGAACTTTTCTTAAAGTTTGAATTGTATTTCTTGCTTATGTGTCATGATTATATGAGCATGTGATGTTAATGATATGGCTTGATATGATTCTTGCCTTGTTATTTCATATTGGATATGAAATGTTATAGTATACTTCTTTTATACCATTTTGATATATGGTTGATGTGTGATTGATGGACATGCTAATTTTGGTTATATTCCTTGTTTGGTATTGAGAATTGATATCAAAGCTTATGTTGCTTTGTTGAGCAAGTTTTAGCATACTTGAGAATGAGAGTGTGGCCATTTGAATGCATTGATCCTTCATTATCTTGCTTGATTGTGTGACACTGGGCCAATATCCTAGGCTGGGCTTGAGGATTATGTCGAGAGAGATTCTCGATGCCAGTCTGGGATTGAGGGAAAAAGGAAAAGAAACAAAAAGAGAAAGAAATACCTCAGGGCATTCGCATGTGTTTACATAGCATTCATATGCACATACTTGAGGTTGGCATTCATATTTAGCATGTTGATTATTGCTTTGATATATGAAGATTGAATTAGAATGATCATAGTTATGTGGTGACCTATGTGCTTTGCATATGTTTTGGCACATGTTATGTGTGATGTTACAAACAAGTGTATATTGTATGTGTTTTGATATGAAAACACTGCTATTATGATACATGAAGTATGCTAGTTATGCTTAGTTGATTGAAGAACCTTGTTTGCTTAAAAATAGAAGTTAACTAAAACATAAAGCACAAAATAGTGGTTCAACACGCCCATCGCATTGACCAGCATGCCCACATGCTGCTGGATAATCTGTGAAATGTCACAAGCACGCCTCCCATGCTCATATAAAGCACAACTGTGCCACCTGGATAAAGTATGATCAAGCATGGCTCATGTTCAGCTCAACACAACGTGTTGATTGTGAAGAGTGATATGAGCACGACCTTCTGCTCAATAGAGCACGACTCGTGCTAACTAAGAAATGTGACCTAAGCACATTTTGTGTTCATATTGGCACGACATGCCAACTGGGATGATTGACATGAGCATGCCCCGTGTTCCTCCAGCACGACCCGTGCTATTCCCCTGCACTTCATTTATTCGATCCATTGTGTTTCACTTACTGAGTATAATTATATACTCATCCCTTTGGTTGTTTAAATGATGTGAGATTGTAGGTAACTACTACTTGGATTGGAGCTGGTTGTGATCAGAGACTTGTTGCGATATCTATAGAGGTCTGGCTTCAGGATTTAGCTTTTGGTTTTGTACCTTTGATGTACATACCATGTATATATTTTAGTTTGGATATGTTTTCAAATTATATTTTGCTTCTGCTTGTATGTAAAGAATTTGGGCCCGAGGTTTTCTATGTGTATATACATATTTATTCTCTCTCCTCGTTAATATTATCTTATATTTTTTAAGGAAATTTGGGTTATTTGGGAAAATAGTTTTAAAATTTGAGCTCCACAAGTTGTTCAAGTGGGGAGAGTACACCTCAACCCCCATGAAGAATTGGTCAGAAACAACCTTTGGTACTGGAATTTTGCAAGGGGTAGTGAAAGCGAACTAATACTCTGGATTGAACCCTTCTTGTTTCCCTCCAAAAGGGTTGATGTAGTTAGTTTGGAGCTATGATTTGAATATAAACCAGTCATCATTTGTCTTCCTTAGATAATCACCCCCTTATTTGCAAAGTAGTCAATTTATTCTTCAATAGGGACCATCACATTTGGTTTAAGGTTTTTTTGCAATTTTGAGCTTTATGTTGGCATTTGGAAAATAAGAATTTGCCCATCATTGTAGCAGCCAATAAGGGATACTTAAAGATGATGGTTAATGGCAAGGTTTTCCCAGTTATACAGGATAAGCCACTGTATTGTTCCACTAGTATCACTTACCTGAAAGATATGTAGCCTTCATGGAACCATTTCGCTAAGGTGATAGCCCATGGTAAGATTAGCAATTGGTTTCTTGGAGGTGGTCGCAAACACAAACTTATAGAGGAAATACTAAAAGAAGTCAATGAGTTCGGTCAAGTCCAAAGCTTGATCTTGAGTGACGACTTCATTAATTTATTTTGGTTCTATGCTCGTATAGGATAGTGTCCTGCCTTTGTCTGAGCCTTTATTGGTTTTGAATTGGTCAAGGTGTGCAATCACTACCTCACACAAATCAAAATTGTACTCAAGTGGAAGCAGATCTCCATAAACTTGTGTGTGGGACAACATGAATGTGTAGAGAAGGATAATTAACATAAAACCTTCAAAAAGATGGAACTAATTAAAGTTGGGATTTCAAAAGATAAAAAGGGTTCTTATAAGGTTCCAATCCAAATTATCTTCTTCTAATAAAGTTTTCATTAGGCTTTCATGCCCATATGCTCCAGGATTTCCTGATAACCTGTCATGATCCTATTTAGATGTGGTCAATTAGAAAATATCAGAATTTGTATTTGGTTTACTCTATTGAGACTATGTATATGTGTGTGAGACTTCACTTAGGGACATCAATCAATTAATCAAAATATCAGTTTTCCTCTCTTAGTCTCGTTTCCTTCTCTCCTCTTCTTTTCCTTTTTCCCATTCTCTGCTGCTTCTTCTCTTAACTTTCTCAAACCACTATCT
Organism: Breynia disticha f. nivosa; assembly: GCA_948193385.1. Lineage (NCBI taxonomy): Eukaryota > Viridiplantae > Streptophyta > Magnoliopsida > Malpighiales > Phyllanthaceae > Breynia > Breynia disticha. The sequence goes on from CANYCX010442976.1 coordinate 2,784, forward strand.
CCTTTTTTATCTCTCCCTCTCTTTTTCCCCAATTTCTATCCCTCTCTGATACCAAATGCCAGGACCTTAAAATAGAGAGGGATAGAAATTAATAGAGAGGGATAGAAATTGGGGAAAGAGAGAGGGAGAGATAAGAAAGGAGATAGTGGTTTGAGAAAGTTAAGAGAAGAAGCAGCAGAGAATGGGAAAGGGGAAAAGAAGAGGAGAGAAGGAAACGAGACTAAGAGAGGAAAACTGATATTTTGATTAATTGATTGATGTCCCTAAGTGAAGTCTCACACACATATATATAGTCTCAATAGAGTAAACCAAATACAAATTCTGATATTTTCTAATTAACTACATCTAAATAGGATCATGACATAACCCAGAAGAATTCAATTCAACACCCATTTTCTGTAGTTGGGGGTAGGGAAAGTACTACTTTTTGGTGCTTTGATCTCCCATTGGAAAATGGTTTTAAGGCGACATGGGTTAGAAAAGAGTAGATCTGTCTCGTGAGTTTCTGGAAATATTTCTCCATGTGGATTAATCTTGACATGGGAAGAAGACAGAGCGACCCCAGAAAGAAGATTCAGAGGTCTAGGTTTTGTGGGTTTACGTGTATACTGGTAACATCATCAAGAAGAACCAGGCCTATTCTAGTGTATGAGTTGGATTCTTTGAAGTAATCAGCAAAAAGCACTGGGCAATCAACTTCAAGTTGCGGAGTTTTCATTATGAAAAAGGGTTACGAAGGAAATAGGAGTAAGCAAGTAAAGATGGTGATGCAAAGAGAACTGAGGCTACGATGATAATGGTGAAGAATATGAAGAGTGAGATTCATGTTATATAGAGTGAAAAGGTCAGGAAAAGGATTAGTCTGAGAGGATGAAAAGACTGAATATTTAGCCTTTAATGCGGGAAAATCATTACTTCAAAATTTGAAGGAATAATGTGATTAATGGGAATCTTGTATTTAATGCAGGCTTGAAAGTCTTTTAGATAAGACAACTGATTTAACATGTTTTGCGCTTTTGTCAGATAAAGTTTATAAGTGTCAGTGAAAAATCAAGCGTAATAGTTATCGAAATTCATTCCTTGATGAATTGTATTCGAATGTGGCTTACTCTTTGAGCGAAGGATGATGTATCGCATGAAGATCTCATTCATCTTGTCTTGTTACTCCTCGTGAGCTTTTACGCAGAGGGCATCTGTTGATCTCTCAAATGGACCTATGCGAATCGATATTAGCGCAAATGAAATAGTAAGAAATGTTTGTTCGTGCGTCCGGTTCGCAAAAATAAAAATGAGCCAGTGATAAGAGATGAGTGGTGGTTGAAAGGTGAAGCAAGAGTCCAGCAATCATCATGTTGATGCAAAGATGAAGAAGAGCGAATATAGGTAGTTACCTGTGCAGTTGAGGAGCAGTTATTCCGGAGGAAACTGCTTGCCCCAGTGTCGTCATAAATTTAAAGTGTCAATTTCATTGAAAGTAAATGTGTCACTAGGTTGAAGGAGCGAAATAACTACTTGATCATGGGTAAATAAAATGTAAAAGCGCCTATGAATATAGAAGATGAAAGGGAAAAGAAAACCGTCACCTGTCAAGGTGGTGTCTTGTAAAGAAAAAATTAGCACCTGGACAGACATCCATTACGCTAGAAAACAGACGTGAGGGCAAAATTCTTACTGGATCCTCTAAAATAATTGATAGGACAAATCAGGCGAATGGTAATAAATGCTGCACGCAGCCTGCAAGACTCAGAAAGGCAGAGGTTCTTCTCAAGAGCTAAATCAATACAAGGCTTCCGACTACTACAAATATTTCCAAACAGCAGCTAAAATTCTATGCAGTATGCATTATGATAAGTGGATACTAGACTCAGGTAAGTGGAATGTGTCTATATAGCAAAAACGAACGAAAGATGGACAAAAATTGATTTGGCTATCTTACTAACATTTGATTTACAGATCCGAGTTTAATTGCTGCTTCTTGTTGCAATCTTATCTACACTCCAACACCAGTCGAAGGTTATATTGAATCACCAAGTCACTGGTTCGATGTTGAGCAATTTGTATCTGTTGATTCAACCTTGATTACCCTTGTATTGTACGATCCACAAAATTTGCACTTGTGGTACAGCCAGTGAAACGGCGCAATTCCTTTCTTGTCACAATCATTGCACAATATGTCCTGGATTCCCAAGAACATTCTCAATACTATTTGTAAAGGACAGACAGGGTTATCAGGCTTATGATCTGCAGAATAATTACCTGACATCGATCGCGATATTCTTCTGGAAGTTCCTCAGAAACCAATAGGGCGTCAAGCATACCAAAGTAAACCTGAAAAGGAAAAAGATCAAGTTATCTGATGGCTCTGGTCAAATCTAATTATAAAGAGAAAAAAAATGCATAAATACTGGCAATTATACGTCAATAGCTTTAAGCTAAATGCCCAGAGGTTTACATCAGTAAAATTTTCAATCAAATGTTTTTTTGGTTGCTGAAATATTTGAAAGTGAAAGCAGCGATCCTAACCAACAAAAAAGCTGACTTCTGACCCACTCATTAGTCATAGTCTACAGATGTAAATTTTTTTACATCAGAGAAGCGATGTCGTTTTAGCATTTTGATTGCATATTATGATTGTTCAAACATCCAAAATTTACTTCCTCGTCTTCATTAACTAACCAAAAGAAGTTCATTAATTTCAAGTCCAAAAACAAGAATATAAGTAGAGACCCAAGGTCAGAAATGAAACCCTGAGGGTGCGCTCAGTACTTTCTGGACCCTAGTCCACTGTTGCTTGCTTTATAAAACAAGAGCAACTCAAACCAGATATCATCCACACTTGTCTGGAAATAGAAAAAGAAATGACATTGGATCTATATTTCTATTGATCTTACCGACATATCTCCCATTGATTTGCTACAAATTGGGCAGATGTAGTGACTGCAAGTGTAGGCCTGGCACAACAAGATTTACTATGTAAACAAAATGAGGCAAAATAAGAAAAATTTTAAAAGTAGAATAATATTGACCAAAGCAAGAGCTAGGTGATACTGCAGACCTGAAAGCAACTTGAGTGCATGAAATGCCCACAAGGAAGAGCTCTAACACTCAAACTTGATGTGAACAAAAAGTCGCAACAGATAGGACAATTTGTTTCCAAACCTTTCTCTCGGCACTTGTGGTCCACCAACTTCATTGCCAGGCAGCAGTTGCACTTCATGCAATGAAAAAAATCAACACCAAGTCCCTTTCCAACACGGCACAAATTGCAGAAGGGGCAGTGATACACAGTCCTGACATGGATTTCAAGGAGAACAGATTAAGCTAAACAATAGTTATTTTCCTAAATTCAGAAATAACATGCAGACCAAAGAATAAAAAATAGCTCGGAACACACGGATTTCAATCGCTTAGAGAAGAAATGCAACCTGCAAGCCAGTCATGCTCTGATGTGGCTTTGCGGGTTGCATTTAAAATCCTTCAAAATATTGGGATGCATCCGGACTTTTCCGGATCAGTCCCACCTTTTTTTTAAAAAAATCTGGACAATTAATGAACAGATCAATTGTTCAAAAAATATATTTTTAATAAAAGAGAAAATAAAAGTGGTAATGAAAATCTGGACAACTAATGAAAACTGACGTGGTGTAATATTTGGACCCAAAGGGTGTCCAAAGGGTTACAGATGCTCTTAAAGCATAAATGAAGAGAAAATATTTTGTTTCATATTGGCTACAATGACAAAGAAAACATAACACTCGAATTTTTGTGAAACAATAGTTCTCTTGGTATTAGACTCCTCTGACATATTTATAAATGCGAATGAAACAAATTATAAACCGTGAAAAGCAATGGCTATTCAACAAAAACAAACAACAAACCATGCACTATTCATGATATAAATAAATCAAAGAGAAGAAATCAAAGCCATCCCAGTACCTTTCATCATCAAAAAATTTGCAGATACTGCAATAGTATTTTGCCATCGACAATCCACCACAGGAAGTAGTTGCACAGACAGGTCCAACGGGCTGAATTTTCAGACATCGCATGCACATCATTTCAGACGTAGCCTTTCTGCAGATATCAGAGTGTATTAAGCTGAACAAGTCTCACTGAATCAAGAATGCAATCAATCCCAAAAGAATTACCTATCCATCGAATGATCACTGACTTTATCATGGCAGAATCTGCATGCAAATAGCTTGCCGCAACAAGCAGCACGAAGTTTACAATTTCTTTTGTAATGCTCACAACCAAATACTTGTTTCTCTGGATCATGAAAGGATGGAGAGCATTCAAGCAAATCATCACCATCTGAAGATTCACCTGTTCGGGCCTGAGTTGACTTCTGCTGAGCAGCTATCCAACGACTAGCATAACAAAATCCCAAATTACTTAGAGAGCAGTAACTAAGAGAGAAATGAGCAAAAGTAATTTGATTTAATTTACTAAAAGTAACTACATAGTGCATAACGTAGAAAACATACCTGGTCATTAGATTTTGAATAAGATATGCTTTTCTTCTGGGATCAAGGCTAGAATCTCGAGAAACTTTTCTTATCTCTGCTTCAAGCTCATTTTGATTCATCCTAAAAATATCTTTCCAGCCAGGCTTAAATGTATGATCACTCTGATCAAAGCTTTCAGCCAGATCAGTGCCTACATAAGACAAAAAGAAACAAATTAGAATTCTAAAATCGATTCTATCATTCAGCTGCATATCTATTTTTTTTTTTTTAATCATATGTAATGTTCTAAGAACACTAATAGCGGTAAGTAATGACCAAACATACCTAACGATACACAACTGTCTGATGTAGTAGCCTGTTGAGTTGCAGCAGGAGTTCCCTCCCACCATTCATTAAGCCACTCACTGAACATAGTGTTTTTTGTCGCTTGTTTCCATGTATCCATCATTTTATTCTGTTCCTCCTGTGTAAGAGCAGACGTTACCCATGGCAGCATCGACTGAAGCACCTCTGCACCTGTGGTCCCGATTATTCGACCAACAAGCTTGTCTTGTTCCTCTACAGAAAAATGCCGGTCAAACAATGGCCATAGCTCAAGCTCTTCGCGGATGACATGTTGATCAAGTGTTACTCTGACTGATTTGCACATCCCCTGAAGCTTGGTTGCAAGCTCATTGTACTTTCTGAGAACATCACTATCAACCAAAGAATCAGTAAGAGTTCCTGTTGAATCAATGCACCCCATGTTCTTTAAGCAATCAAAAAGTTGTTTAAGCTCCGAAAGAGCAGATGAGATGTCTTCAAAAAGCTTCTCCTCTTGCTTGTGGTCTAGAGTGTAGGAGTGGCTAACATTATGAAGCGTTTCTTTGGATTCCAATGCTGGAAAGACTATATCGTCTTCTGCATTGCTGTGAGCTCTATATAGACCCCATAACAAACGAAATCTACCCGTAAACTGCCTCAGCAAGTTTTCATTGCAATCATTTAGTTTGCCAGACTCAACATCCAAATATTCCAAGTCCTTGCGAATTGCTTTATGAAACTTAAAAATGTTATCAATAGGACGCGATGCACAGCCCGTGTCTGAGGGACTTACATCAGTCTCCCAGTTAAACAGACTAGAATTTAGGGAAGGAGCAGATGGACTGAAAGAGGAAGAACGCAAAGATTTTGCCGAAGCAAGGGAACTGATGCCCAAGTCACTGTTATTTACTCCCAAACCAGGGACACAGCAAGAGTTCTTACTGCAATCTAACTTATGGGTGTCAATCCTCAATTTAGAGTGACAAGAATCACCATTTTCCTGTAATGCCAAGTTCCCACGTTTGACAGGCCTCTCACAATCATTCACATCATGTTCTTGGACACAGGAAGTTGTTCCATGAGCAGATGAGTTGCACACACATCGTGACTCAGGATTGTCTTCTATAACAGTCCGTGTCCTTGCAGGACAACAGCCAATGGCATTTGAAGATAAACAAACACTCTTCAAACGACCTTTACATGCCCAACCAGAAAAAAGAGTAACCAACGCAGAATCAGAAGCTGAAGCTGCATTAATTTGGTGCAGTTAGAACTTGTAACATAAAAAAAGCATATATCATGGATTATAGCATTACTTAAGTTAAGATTAAGAATTCATATCCAACCTGCCAAGTGCATATTTTGCAGAAAAGACTTTGCCTCTCCTTCACCAAGTGATCCTACTAACCATGGCAGTACGCGTTCAATCAACTTTAACGGCATCACACATAGGCTCTCATAAAGAAGTTCACGCTGCCTTTTGGCACTAAAATGCTTCCGAGCTAGCGGGAGAACCTGTGAACAAATATATGCGTTATATAGCTGATAAAGACAGCAAGAATTATTTGGTTTTGGATTTCAACGAAGGAAAGCAAATAAACAAGTGCAAGTACTAGCATAATATGCCACACATACCATATACCTAAGACAACAAGAACATAGTCAATGAAAGTAAAAGAAATGAGTTCCTGGAAGCATCTCAAACACTCACCTGAACTTCCTCATTCTCAAAGTGCTTCTGTATGGAATCCATGATTTGATCAGCCTGCGAGCATAATTTTATGTAAAACTCAGCCAAAGATGTGTTGGCTCCAGAGCTCTGAATACTCTCTATGAGACACCTAAGCTTATCAAATTGAATTTCTTCTTCTGCATGCTCCTGTGCAAAAGAGAGTTCTGCATCTACTGCAGGAAATATGACTTTATCCTCAGCAATACTGCAAAAGAAGAGACAAGAAGTTCATTTCATTAGAGGGAGAGGTTAATCATGCCTGATACCATAAAAACATACATTTCACTTTTAGTAGCAAGATAACATATAAATCAAAGCATTCAACAAAAAGAACAGAGATAAAACTGCATTAGACCTGTGGAATATGCAAACTTCCGCAATGAACTGAAGCCTCTTGTTAAATTCAGATAGATCAGAAAAATCTGAAGCAAGTTGTATCTTCCTAGCTGCTTCAGTAATGTCATTCAACTCGCTTCTTATCGCATTATGCCAAAACAAAATTTCATCAATAGGATAAGACACAGAATTGATGTGTTCATGCCTTGGTTCCACATGTTTTCTTTTACCATTTCCAGAATATTTACATGCACATTGAATCATCTCTTGTGTATCTGAATCTTGACAACAGGCCTTAGAATCATCATTGCACCTCCTGCTAGTATCAGGTGGTTTTGCCCCCTCCATCCAGGTGAAAAAGACCTTTGTTATGGAAATTAAAGTTAGTCATTTCTATTCATGAGATCCTGATCGCAAATGAAAATCAACTCTCGGAAAGACCCTCACCTGCTGCAGAAGTTTCTCTTGTGGGATTATCTTGCACAAACACTTCTGCATATCTTGATGTTCATCAGACGTTATAGAGGATGAAAGCCAAGGAAGAAACTCTGCCATCATATTAACAGGAATGCTGCAAAGGAACTGCCAGACCAATGAAGCCTGCTCCTCAAATGAGAACTTCTCAATGAGCAAGGGAAATACCTGTCACATTCGACAAATATAAACTTCAAATTTATTCATCTCCAATCAATAAATAAGATTTATTTCATCTCCAGACATAAACCTGCCCTCACATTTTGAGCAAATAAAGCAGCTATATAGGAGGAGGCATTTTACTCTGTATTGTTAGCTATGAAGACTGAAAACAATATAATATCAATTTTCTTCACCTTAGCTGCAGCAATTGATCAACTTAGCACACAGAAATTTGGATGATCTAAGCAAGCTAATCATTAGTATACTTGATCAAAACTGTCAGTAATAGCACTTGTGATCAGGATCTTTATGTTTAGTAATTTGGTATTGAAGGAGAGAATGAAGGCGAAAAAAGAATCTTTATACATGAAAGGAGTTGAACTGATTAGCATATTGTCATAAAATGACAAATAGAATAACACTTCAAAACTTGTGATGCCTCATAAGAAACCAAAAAATGACTGAAATGGAGGGAAAATGAAAGTATCAAATAAAACCAAAATGGAAAAAGGAAGAGTCTTCTAGTAGTGTAATAAAAAAAATAATTAGTTTAAATCCACAGAAAATCAAACACAAGATCAATCATAACTACGTAAATGAAATAGAACTGTTCATCACCCAATGTGTCACCATAAACATTATTTCCATAAATAAAATGCACTATAAGTCCAAACAATGACAGCCAAACTGATGCAGTGTACAATAAAAGAAACTGGTGAAGTATGAACATATATCGGGTGCTATCAATTGAACGGAGTAAAGAGTAGAGAATGGAATATGGTAGCAGTGAACTAGAAATAACAATTAAAGCAAAGACAGAATTGTTATATAGAAAGGGAGTGATTAGAAATTGAGAAGAATAAGATTACCTGCTCCTCTTCCTTAGACATATGCTGAGTAATGGAAGTTAATAGAGCTCCGGTTCGCGAAGCTACCTCCCTACGATAACTCTCTTCATTTTGCATTTCCGAATTCAGAACCTCAAACAACTGATCAAACAAAACACTCTCTCCCTCGTGCTCTAAAGAATATGTCCGCGCCACATTCTTCACTCTTCTATCTAGCGCTGGAAATATAACCTATTCAATTTCACCAATTTTCAATTCAATCTAATCCGCCACTATAACTCCTTTAAATAATCAATTCATATTAACAACATTGCAAATCATAAACTACCTCGTCTTCGGCATTGCAGTGGTGCCGGTACACGGAACGAAGGAAATGATATCTTCGAAGCAAGGAACTGAAATCGCCGCCGCATGTGGCGAAAGCCATGGCGGAGCGATGAAGCCCGTCGAGTTCTGACCTAATAGCTTTATGGAAAAAAATAAATATTAGAATCGGAGACTTCAACGCAGAGTTTTTTACACAGGTTTTAGAGGGCGTGGTAGCGTCAATTGGATTGACCGCACCGGACATTACGGCGACTCCACCGCCGTCGGCCGCCGTATACGGGGTGGCCATTAGAAAGAGTCAGAAGATCTGGAAATGATTGTGTAATCCTTATAGTGTTGGTGAATTTCGTAAAAGTTAAAGGAGGAGTGGATATGGTGGATTATGTTTAGTAATTTGGTATTGGAGGAGGGAATGAAGGTGAAAAAAGAGGGGAAGGTTGAACAGAATAGGAAGAAAAGAAGGGAGGTTTATATAGGTGGTACACGTGGCAGTTATTGGTTACTATCCGTATCCTCATAACCAACCTTTTCTTCCGTCTTCTTTTTCCTTATGTTTTTTTGTTTATTATTATTTATTTTTTTGAATTTTGGTTTTTGATGGGTGGTTTTAATATAAGGGAAATGGATCACGTAATTAGGTTGAATCAGCCGTGTGGTAAGGATTCGTAGGTTGGCGATGACGAAATGCGATGTTGAATGTTAAGAGTCGTTTGATTAACAAATATGATAAAAGCTTGATTTTGAATTATTTATATAGATTCATCTCTTCACCTTCAATTACGATCATTTTTCAATTTTTTTTATTAAATTTTCTGATCCCAGACGTCACAATAAGTGTGAGCTAGTCATTGTTTTTTCCAACATACAATACTAAATACCGAGCTTTTGTTTTATTGTGGAAGAAGCTGCATAAAATCATTTTAATATTCTATTTAAGAACAAAGTATTCAAAATAAATTCTAATATTTTTTATTTTTAAAAATAAAAAAGAGAACAATTATCATTAATCATATTCAAAAATACTTATTTTCTCTTTCTTTATTTGAATATTTATTTTCATTGCTATGCATTTTATATTAAGCAATATGCAATAATTTTAGGCAAATAGTTACACTGATGTCAATCTAGATTTATCATTTAGAAGAAAATACTTTTTTAAACTTCTCATTATATCGAACACTTGAATTACAAAATATTAATAGAAACTAAATTTAACGTAATTTCTCAAACTAAATTTTAGAAAGTAGAAAGTATTGTAGGATATCTAGAAATAAAGAGTTGAGGAAGCACACGTGGATTCAATGAGAAGAAAGGCAGCAGATGAAAGCAAGGACAGTTTGGGCCGACACGTGCGGGAAGCAAGATTTAGCCATCAGGATTCCACCATGGATATAGTGGGACCCCTTTTTGTCAATGAGTCCACGTAAGCATTCACCTCCCTCAAAAAAAGGCTTTTGGATTGCTTATCTGTTTCTCGGTGTGTAATGACTAACGTGCCCATCACAATGGTTTTGCGCTAATTTTGTTGCTCATGAGGTGGTGGTCAATTGTTATCACTTTCTTCAAATTAATAGAATTTTTAAATAATTTAATGCTAATATTAACAATTTTTTTATATATTAGCAATTTTATCCGCGCGATACAGTGGGTTACAATTTTTTATGATTACATTAATTTTAATAATATAAATTAAAATATCATTTTTTAAAATTATTTCATATAAATAATAATTTTAGTATAAATAACATTTTTTATTTTGACTTCTCTCATGAGACTTTTTTATTTACAAATTTATAATTATATTTATAAAAATATTTATCTAATTAGATGTCAGCATATTAATTACAATATCCATCTATTCCAAATAAATATTATTAATGATATCTAATTAAGTATCATTTTATTTTTATTAAAAATATTTTAGTATATATTAAAATAATAATTTTTTATCAGTGTACATAATATTAGATAGTATTAGTATTTTTTATTTATTATCATATTTATTTTCTAATGTAAATTAATGTATATTATTTAATAAAATTAAATTTCTAATATAAATTAAATACTAAAGTTTTTTACTTCTATAAAATAATTATTTTAGAACAATTTTTTTTAACAAATATAAGAAAATTTATTAAATCTTGTTATCAATTATAAGAGAGAGGATGCCAATATATTTAGTCTTAGTATATAGATAGAAAATATTAAAAAAAAAGAGAAATTATAGTAAATCTAAAATACTACTAAAAAATTATACTTCAACATAATTAATGTCAATATACTTAATTAATTGACATGTGTTAATAAATTTATGGCAATGTCAACAACTTTCTTATATATATAAAGATTAGTACCAATATAGTAGAATGTTGTATATTATAATTGAATTATTTTTATTAATATAAATTATAACATATTTTAGTTATAGATTATTTTATAAAGGAATAATTGAAGAAATGAAGTTTTTTTAAGCTAATTGCAAGTCCACGGTGCTCAATAAGATTCCATGGAGGTATTAACATTGTTTACACTTTAGATTCCAAACATGATTGGCGGATTAATGTTTGAAATCTTGATTTGTTAATCCAGGCCACCGTGTAAATTTTTTATTATTATTTTGAAATAACTATCTAATCAACAATTAAAAACATTTTTTTTTTAGTTTTAGGTGTGCATATGACGCGTGGTGTATGAGTAAGATATTGATTTCATATTAGTAATGTCATAATTCTGTCATATTTTTTATATTAAATATTATTTTTTGTGATATAAATATTATTCTATCCGTTTTTTAAAAATTGTCATGTTTGTAAAATTAATTTGTATCAAAATATTTATTATTTTATAAAATTTAAAATATTTTTTACTTAATTACTTTCAAAATTTATTTCAGTTTACATAGCAATAAATGATGATGTTAATATTAATTTACACTTCAAGTTCTAATACAAAAAAAACTATTTTAGTTAATTTATTTACTTTCTAATTGTCATAATGTGTATTTGATAAATCATATTATTGTGTCAGAAATTAAAAACTCTAATTATTATATTTTGAATTAATTTTTTATTAGAAATAAAGAAAATATAACAGATAATTACACCAAAATAGATAAAAAGAAATCCCAGCTGAAAAAGGGGAATTAATACTACTCAAAGTCCAAAACCATATGACATGTCAATATCATGATATGCTGCAATGTTAATGAGATGCGACAAAAACAGGAGACACGCAGCACAGACAGATCACGTGCTTTTCTTCTCTCTCTGTTCTCTTTGGTGAACAGATTCTAACAGTAGCTTACAGTACCAGAGACTGAAAATGGGAAGATGAAGAAGAAGACATAGTTGTGTAAATTTAAGCACAATGTTCTGACATTTTCTCTCCCAGTTTGTACCTCCTGCGTATGTTAAGTCTCAATCTCACAACTATTTTCCACTTTCAAATTTGCCCAAACTTTCATCTGCCATTCAACATTTTTCTTTCAACTGACATCATTCTCAAGGATAATGCCCACCTAACCTCTCTAATATTCGTCATGATTCCTTCACATCGTCAGGATTTAAAAGGAAAGTTTTAGCTTTAGGTTTTACCTTACCTTAATAAACTTTCCTTTTAAAGTTTTATATTAATGTTCAACAAAAACCTCAACTTCCCATCTGGGCCGTGAGGCTAACATACCACCTACTACACCTTATTTTTCTTCATAGTTTTGACTCAAGCTGAATGGAGGTAGCGGTGTTAAATTGGAACTGAAATCAGCAAATTGGAATTGGAACCGGTATGTCACGTTTCATGAACCATGGAACCGTAAACCGATGGTTCGGTTAACTTTCAAAGAAAAATGGGATCTGAACCGTCGAATCGGAGCAAGAACCGTAACAGACTGTTTGGAACCAAAACTGGAATTCAACTAACCCGAACCGGTTAGATTTTATTTTGGTTATTGTTCCATGGTTCATGAAATTGTGAACCGCCGGTTTGAAACTGGAACCGGTGGTTCGGAACTTCTTAAAACCTCTAAATAGAGGGTAAAAATATAAGTCAAATTACACATATACCACTTTAAAATTACCATCTTTTCATATAATTCGACTTGGGAAAGAAATCTCAAGAATGCAATGTTAAATAATTCTAAATCTCAAGAATGTCATGTTAAATAATTCTATTCCCTATATTGACACCCTATATATACATCAAATCTGAAAATATTCTCCTCATTCCTCTTCAACCAGTCGATCGTACTTTGGTCGCCTCTCGCTATTGCTCGCTTCCTTCGGTCGCCTCAACCGCAGTAGCTCTTGTTCTTCTTCCTTCTCAGAGGTTGGTTTCAGTGACCTCCATGGTTAGTCTTTGTATTGCAAGTTCTAATTTTTAGATGGATTCTTGTGGACCAGTCACATGAGTTCTAAACTTGGGTTCCAGGGATGGCTCCATCTCGGTTATCGAGCTAATCAGCTCCGTCAGACCGCGTGCCTACACAGTGAAACTTCCGGCCACTGCTTCCACAGCAAGATAGGAGTAGTTAGGAGTATATTTTATATTTTGGTATAATAAGTATTTGTTTTAGTTTTGTTGGTATTGATGAGATATGTTCTTGTAGGTTGCAAATAAGGAATGATGGTATTTTTAAGATGATACAGAGTGACCTTTGTTCAAAAATATAACGAGCACAATTTTTAGAAGAGAGCAAGCAAAACAGAAAATTATGCAAAATACATAGTAATGTGTTTGTATTTTTGAAAATGTCAGAGTATGTTTGTTCATTTTTGGTTATGTCAGTTTAAGTTTTAAAATTATGAAAATGCCAGATTTGATAATTTCAATTTTTAAAATATCACTTTTTATTCTCTCTTGATATACAAACAATAATGAACAACAATGAATATAAAACATATGTTTTTATATATCGTGCGTTTGTGTGAAACTCATTTTTGAAAACATAAATTCCAAATATTATATTATTTATTGTAAAATACACATACTTAATTAAAATCGAAGAGATAGAAAGTAAAAGATCATTAAATTAAAACTTCGGCCCATTTTTATAAACGATATAAAAATTTACATAAAAGTATGTACAACGGAAATGAAAATACTTTTGAAAACATTTAAACTCAATATATATGTACAGAGATATATAAATGTATCCAAAATGTACAAAAGATCCAAAACAACTCAAAACATCCAAAATGCGGAGCTCGACCTCAGATAATATCGCTCTGGAACGTCAGATCACAACAACTCTGGTCCAAATGCAGCTATCTACGCCCTGCGCAACATTTAACAATACAGACAATATCGTGAGTATTTTCCAATACTCAGTAAGTTCTTAACACTTTTATATATTTTCAAAATTGAATCGTAAATTTTTATTTAAATGAAGCGCAGGAAGAATCAGAAATTAGTTCGAGGTCGAACTAACCAAGTACGAGGACGTACTAAACAAAACTGGACATAATTGGTTCCTGATTTTCCAGAATATACGAATTGTGTCTTCCTAAGCATATCGTAATGTCGGATGTCTGTATTGTACATTAGTACTTAACAATTTCTCAAAATAAATCCATTTAGTCAATCCAAACAAGAGAAACAGTTAGTGGAAATGCTAGGAAGGTCGTTCATGTTGGCCGTTTCCACTGCCCAGACTTTTAGTACAAGCAGAACGGCTTTGGAAACAGTTTCAGAGGCCGTTTCCATCCGTTTTGACCTGCTGGAATCACATTTCAGTATCTAATCATTCCTAACACCTTCCACATACTTAACATGGTTTTTAACATCATTTCTCAACTCAAGTATCCATAGTTACCAAACATATTGTCATGCATACATCTTACGCATTATTCAACTCATCATATACAACTTATCTTACTTCAATTACTTATCTTTTAGTTTCAACAATAAGCAGAAGCATTACATTAAGTATTTCACAATCCAAGCAAGTACAATTCACCTAAACCACTCACTTAAACAACATGCTACACTAGTTCAAGTCAAACAAGCATCTTAGCCAATATATTGATCAAACATTCTTAACAACCAAACATCCATACTCACAGAAGCAATTAAGATTACTATCCAACTAATCAATTCAAAATATCATCACATCTTCAAGCATCCATTCAAAAGCTTACAAATCATATTTATATGAATGCAAATATTTATGCGAATGAATGTGAATGCAAACATGCGAATGCCACTGCCCGGGGTCTTCATTTCTCATTTCTCTTTTCTTTTCTTTTCTTTTTCATTTTCTATTCATTTTTCCCTCATCCATAGGACCATCGAGCCTTGCTCGGAATATCTTCGATCCTTGACCGGCATCGAGATCTCTCTCGGAATCAATTCAGGCCTCACCTGTTTCTCATTCTCTTTTCTCATACCGTGTCACACGCAAATGCAACACATTATGAATGTCAATGCACTCATAAATCAATATCATCTCAATATCATCTCATTCATATCAAGTCAAGTATACTCAATCAAATCCATCCAAACAATACATGCTTAATTAGAACAAAAATCACATGTAAGCATAAGAGCATACTAATCATTGTAAACATCACATGTAAGTATGTTCATTAACAATAGCCATTAGCCTTTAATCAACATAAGCATATACATCACCAACTCATTACAGTTATGATCATATCTTTCATACAATCATCCAAATCATACTTCTCAACATAATACATACTAATCAACATATAGTCAACATATACTCAACTCATTATAATAACTTACAATCAACATTATCTTTCATTCTTCACATTACCAATTCAATCTTAATTCAATTCATCATATAATTTCATTTAAGTAAGTGTAAGACCACTTACCTTAGCCAAACACAATCACCGCTCACGAACGGCACCGACTAACTCAAGCAAAACGACGTACAGATTCTCCTGTACGAATTAAATCGCATAAACAACGTTAATTTATCATATTTACATTGATTTCAACTTAGAATCAATAAACTTCCTTCAAAACATCAAACCATTAACCTTTAGTACTCATAATCTTACGAAACCCTTAATCAATTGACAATTTAATCATCGATTTGTTGTTTCTAAGTCGTATCAAGTTCAGCAACATCAATTCAATACCTCTCCAACCTAAATCTCAACTTAACACAAAAACCCTAATTCCATATTAACTCCAAATCTCAAGAGAATTCACAAAACAACCATAAGAACTTACCGTAATAAGTTGGGGAATGATTTTGGCAAGGAGTTATGCAATTTTCCACTTGAAATGATCAATTTTGAGGCAAAAGAAGGTATTTTTGCAGTTGGGAAGGTTCTTGGACGTTCTTAGAAGTGAGAGAAAGTTTTTGTGAGGAGAGAGAATCAATTTAGGGCTATATTTATATAAAATTAGGTGTGAACGACCTCCGGAACGACCACTGGGTGTTCCTGGTGGCCGTTCAGCCCTTCTGGCAACCAAAATGCATGGGAATGGTCTGTGGGAACGACTTCCAGGCCGTTTCACTTGGCCTTTCCTTCCCATTTTCATCTTTTCCTCCGTATTTCAAATCATCCTCCTATCAACTACTTATCAACTTTAATATATTCATGTTTCCTCGTTTATTGCTCGTCATTTCAATACGAATTACGATAAATGTCGTTTTATTCATATATTTTATATATATTTTTACGACATTTCTCTAGTTTTTAGGTTAACTTCGGTAAGATATCTGCATAATTTTCATAATCTTTCATATCTTCAGGTCACTCACGGATTTTAGAGCGGAAAAGGCAAAATGTGGATCAAAACGGAGCAAAAACCGAAAAAATGCAACACCTGCAGTCCGAACCACCAAGCAGAACGACCAACTGGCCGTTTCCGTCACTGTTCATATCCAGAACGGCCACAAGAAATGAGAAGCCTTGCCGTTTCCACTAACCGTTTCCAACGCGGAGTCAGAACAACCACAAGAAAT
>CANYCX010443104.1:0-17644 GCA_948193385.1 Breynia disticha f. nivosa
TTCCACCACATTCACTTATTCCTTTCACACACACGACCTCCCACAAGCTAATTAGTACATATTCCAACCATTATTCATAATCCTGTTCAAATTTCTAACTCTAAACGTCACATGCAAAAACTGTAAAATTTCAGATTTCACCCAACCAAGAGGAGTTTAGATGATTACCATAGTTTCTTTTCCATTAATCCATCGAAATCTCCCATTTTTTGTTAGAAATCTCATGGGTATGGCGATTTAGGGTTTGGGGTCAATTTGTGTGTGGCAGCTTCGAAGACTCAAGAATAAGCCTTTGGTCTATTTACACGTTTTAGCTGTTCTTTGCAGCATGCCCCTCAACACGACTATGTCGAGCACCGTTTACCGCAATTTTACACATGCAGCAGCCACGACTTTTGCCTCGCATCGTGCTGCATGATTTAATTCCAATAGCTTTAGAACGGCTCGTGCCCAGCTTGTGTTGGCCTATTTCTACTTCATTTCCTCTCGTTTCAACCAGACGCGATTCACTTTATTTTAATTTATATTTTTCCTAGTTTTCACTGTTTTTCTAGGTCGTTACTGAAAGTGTTACATTCTAAATGTTTGAGGTTTCATATTTAAATGCAACATTTAGGGAGTTTTGATTTAAGATGAGTGCATAATATACCATTTTAAATATCAAAATGTTCTCATATTATGCATGCTTCAATTATTAGAGATGTCGCCCAAGGAAGTCGTAGTTTTGGCCCAAGGACCTTTGGAATTCCCTTCGGAATTAACTCCCCTTTGGCCACATAATACTTACACGGCACCAACGGTGGTCAAGTTGACACCAACACGGTGAGAAACGCTATTCAAGACTTGTTGGGCCCTTTCTTTCGCCGAATAACAAGGCCAGAGTTTAGAAATACATATCCAGAGCACATCAATAGGGAGCCTTTTCCAATGGGTGTTAAAATTTTGGATTTTTCTTTGTTTTTAGGTGAAAGTGGACAGTTAACGGTGGAGCATGTGACAAGGTACACTACACAGTGTGGGGAGTTCTTTAGTTACCCCAATTACCAGAACATATTGTTAAGGCATTTTTTGAATTCCTTGACTAGAGCGGCTTTTGCGTGGTACGAATCTTTACCCAGGACTCTGTGTTTGCTTGGCCTGACATGTAAACACTTTTCCATGCACAGTTTTTCAAAAGCGAGCAAAAAGTTAGCATAGTGACATGTCCAAGTTAACTCAGCCCCTGGAGGAAAGGCTATTGATTTCATTTATTTTACAAATACGTTATAGTATAGTCCAAATGGATGTAGTAAGAGTACATATTTGAAAACTGAAATCATCATAATTTGTTATGTCCTTCTCCTTTCGTTTATTTTGCTCTTCCGTTAGTTTGCAAGCCTATGGCCATAACTTTTAAATCAACCATTATCTCCAACTGCACCAACCGCATTCAACAAAAAGAAATACTTGTATTGCAAGTTGTTGGCTTTAGTAATTCCATTTTTTGTGTTTTTTCGATATTTTGGTGATTGTAGAGAGATTATTAAGAGTGTGTTTGGTTTTGGGATATGTAAATATGTAAAGAAAGAAATAAAAGGTGGTGTGGGAAAGACTGCAAAGAGCAAAGTAAGAATGTTGTTTAAAGAGTGTTATGGTTGGCTAGGTAAGTGTACATGCTCTAGGTCGGTCCTACTTTATTTGCTGTTTTCTTGAATGACTGGTGGAGTTTTGGAGTTCAACAGATGCTTTGGTGCAATTTATGGTTGTTCATGCCAGACAGATGGAGTAACTTTCATTTAAAACTAATTAAATGAAACATTTATTTTAATCATTAATATTTGTATTAGAGGCAACTCGGATAAGCAATAATGATATGATGGAAGTGAAAAATTTGATCTTTTTTTTATTGTGCTTGTCTATTTATTTTGAACATCAAGCAAAGTGTCTTTAGATTTTAGGCAATTAAACAAGGTAGTTTGTTTCGTCTTTTATTTTGATTCCATTGTAATTTCACAGGACAAGTGACTTTAACTGTTTATCACAAGACTTCTATTTTAAAAGGCTATCACAAGTAGCTTTAAAGTACTATTGTTTTCCCATGAGGAGTAAAGATGAATGAGTAGAGTTAAGGCAGAGAGTGAAGCTTATCCAGAATATCATTAGAGTGAGCTCAACCACTGTATGTGGTTGTAGCATCAATGATTTTATTAATGATTAAAATCAACGATTTTATTAATGATAGGCCATAGCCTTTTAATGGTGAAACTAACCAACCAAAAACAAAATACAATCTGAGTCTAACGGTCACAGTAGTTGTGGTCCTGCCAATGCCATCATCATTGTTGCCAAAATGCAACCCCCTTTTATATCTTCGTCCATAGTAGTCCATAACAGCTACGTACTATAAATATCGACAGAGATCTTACAAATTTATGGATCAGACGGTTTACCTTCATCATTTTCGGAACCCGTGTTTCCATATACAACTTCAAAATAGTAGCCTAGGGTTCTTAATGTAAGGCCTGGAAACCTGTAGCAACTACCAGGCTGCATACCAATCTGAACAAAGGGCCACCTCATTATTTGTGCTGCTTCACACTCTTCCCATCCATCTCCAATTACACAAAACCGAACATTTTGATTGCAGAAGCGCTCTTTGATCCACTGGAAGCACTGTGGCTTTCCCACTTCCCATGAGCTGTAAACTGAAACCACAATTGTCACGCACGTTAGCAACAAATCTTTAGCCGAATTGATGTCTATAATGCATTCATGAACATTGGCTTAAAAAAACAGCGGTTTTAAGAGAGTTTACATTCACATAGCTACTAAATACATCCCAATAGCACAAAATTCCTTCTTAAGACTGACCTTGATCAAGATATTTTAGTTTTGAGTAGCACACCTCACAAGCCTGTGTAGTTAAAACCATCTTAGAGTATCCACTATGGGAGGATAATGAGGGGTTTATCCCCCATTGTATGCCAAGGTGGCAAACCTCTCTCCATGAATTGGTTTATAAACATTATAGGTCCCACAGTGAAATTTTATGAGAGGTTTATGAGTATAGAGAAAGAGTTTAATAAATGGAAAGTTAGTGGAATGCTAACGTGGCATGCTCATAAACCTTCTGAAGAGTTTTATAAGTAGAAATGCTCTTAAAGACTAAGCTAGGATAAGACATATTAACATTGTCTTTAAAAAACTATTAGGGGCAATAACCTATACTGAAAAATCAACAATGCATTTCGAAATTTCATTAAGATATGATTTCAGCATTTATCTATCCATGAAACAGTTAGAACTAATTTAATTTATTTGCATGAAACTGTTTCAGAATTCAGTTTTATGATTGATTTTAAATAATTTGTACATAAAGGACAGAACAACCAAACAGATAATTAGTGAAAAAATTTGCATGACAAAAAAAGACAATGAACTATGTAATTCAAACTAAGGTAAGACAACAAACCATTTTCATGTCCTATCAAATTATCAAGCCGAAAGAGCAAGCATTTCATAAGGCTAGGTATCAACGATCCTGCAGTCACCAAAACATTTATGTGTTTGAACTTATTATTTCTATGGCCGGTCACTCCACCAGAAATTGGAAGAAGAGGAGTCACGTCTTCCTTCCCAGTTGCACACATCTCCAGGAAAGCCCATGCTGAATTTACAACAAGGTACCACTATAATTATGAAATATAATTAAAGGAACATTTGGAGCAATAAACTCGGAAAAACACATCAAGTAACCAGTCACATAAATGTCTGATGTTGAATCATTGTGGATGGTTACACACCTGAGGAGAGCCACTTATCTGTATATTCATCAGTCATATTATATAAATTATCCCATAATATCATCTTCTCTTGATCCAAAGCACCATGCAAACCCTAATAACATAGACAAGATTTTAGTTGCTAATTAAAAAGTGCTTAAAATGATAAGTTAAAATTATTATTTTAAGCTTTTTACTGAATGCACTCAGTTGTTTTTTCTTTAGCACCTCTCTTCCCTCTTTCATGCCCATCCGGGATCCCAAAAGGAGAATATTTTCTCATAAAAGTTATATGTGAGTTTTTTTTCTCAATATTGTCTTTTTTAAATAGAACGTATAAATGCGTTTTAAATATCTTCCTACCTGTGCACCTGGACAGAATAATTGTTCTAATTTTTAGCGGTGTTACAGACTCAATTATTGGCATCCCAATTAAAATCAGTTTCATGTTATGTTTGTTTAAATATGCACATGATTCGCATAAGTTTTTGCTCTTTTAAATCCTATTAGCTTGATTTAGAATCGTTGATTAAATAGTTTAGATTCTACAGAAGAAAAAGTAGTTGACATTTTTTATATTTCTATATGAAGAAATAATTGAAATTGTCATCTTCAACTGAGATTTGATTTTCTATGCTAATGCGTTGTACAAATTCCTCACAGGCCATCAATGGGTACATGAAGATGGTGTAGCTCTGGATAAGTCAAGGCACTTGCGTTGCTGTGATAGGCCCCAGGGTTTGCAGGGAGGCGCCAGTTCTTGAAGAGCCCAATGAAAATCTCAGATCATGGCTCAGATATGTGGAATGTTTTGAGGATGTCCTAGCTGGCACTCTGCTATGCTAAAGGTTATTGTGTGCTGTGCTGATGGTGGCTGCTAATCATTCTTCAATTTAATGGATTTTGACTTCATTTTTATTGACAGTTTTCATACTTCATTGATGATAGAATAGATCAGGAACATATAGCAATGTGTACAAGGCTAGAGATCTATTAAAGGGAAAAATTGTTGCTCTAAAGAAAGTTCAATTTGACAACTAGAACCAGACTGTAAAATTTATGGTCAGAGAGATTTTGATTCTTCAAAGATTAGATCATCAGAATGTTGTGAAGTTGGAGGGCATAGTTACTTCAAGAATGGATACATCACACGTATCCTGAACTTGAATGATTAGATAGATTAAGTTTAGTTCTTTTAGGCTTAAATCATCTTGATGCTCCTTTTCATTTCCCTTTTTTAGTTAAAAGCAAATTTGATGTGTTAGATACAGAAGTTGGATATCCTTTCTCAATTTTTTCAACTAGAGATTCTGTCATTTTAATATAATAGAAATGTTTTGTTTAGCAGTGTCTATGCACAGTTATATCTTGATCTCTTACATTGCTAGTATATCCTTGCATTTTGCATACAAACCAAACCATATTAAAATCTAAATAACGTACAACTATGATTAGCAACATAAATTTTATCTTATACAAAAAAATATATATATTTGTTAGAAGGAAATGGATTAATAACACGATGAACAAAGTATGTATGAGAAGAATTCAAATTATGACACTTCACAACCCTGGTTCATAGTTTTGCATTAATACTGAATGCAGGTAATGGATTTAACTTCTTCCAAGAAATTCTCTGCTTCGTGAAATAACAAGAATTAAGTACGTTCAAAGAATTCTTTGCTTTATGAAATAATTAGAGTTAACTACATTTAAGTAACTCTCTTCTTACAAATACTCGAATTAAGTCAGACCAAAGCGCCATCTCAATATGCAACAAGAAAAATCACAGGAAACTTTTGTCCAACTTGGCATGACAAATTTTCTTGTATTTTGACTATTATGATAAGTTAAACATTACAAAAGAATCAGGACAAGAAGCAAATCCTAACCACTCTTGTATGACCATGTGTGTTTTATTCATGCATAGGATATACTGTTAGATTGTGAAAAATGCATGGCATTTAATCCACATCCATTCTCGCATTTAGAACTTCAATTCCTTACTATCAACTATCAAGTCAGCAATACTTCAAAATAGAAACGTAACATCAAATGTTCATATGATTAATATCCCTTTTCTACAAATCCTATTAGCGTTTTCGCTCAGGTAAAATAACTAGCAGTTGCTATGGCTTTTGTAGATGGGAGAATTTTCTCATAGAAAGACGATAATCAGGTAAGATTTAGTACCTGTTTGTATTTGTTGGCTATAAACCTGTGTCTGTATGCAATCTTTTTCTTGTTTTCACTATCATTTGGATTACCAAATCCATCATTATCAAAATTGTACTCAGAAAGATCCCTTCCATCATCATACTCTTTCACTGCATCAAGATATGGCATATCGAAGTTTTCCATCTGAAAGAGGGAAAAAAAAAAACATTTCAACAACAAACTAGAAACCCAGATCAGAATTTTAGCCAAACACTCAAATAAACACTAACAAACCAAGATTATATCAAAAATTAAAGAAAGGAAACACTTACTTGCTTATAAAAGAACAACCCATCACTCAATTGAATAATGAAATCCTGCCACATCATCGCAATCTCTATACCCTTTTGAACATCCTTTGAACCATTGAACGAATTCGCGTAACTTCCATTCAATAAAGATCTTAGCAGTATAAGAGTCTCATCCATGTCCCAAATATACACATTTGTAACGCACTTTTCAACTTCTTTTCCATTACTCTCATTCGCTCTCTCACCATAGCCTCGGACAGAGCTGTCCCCCATTATTGCTATGTTTCAGTTTTCTTCTCCTACCCAATACATCAAATTATATTAAACTAACGAAATAACATGTCTAAAATTACAGAAGCAATATGTCACGCTTTACATGAAAGATTATTAGGTAAGTAGAAAAGTTAGGTCATTACCTTTGTGCACTCGAGGTGTGTCTCACACTGAGCTGAGATTGGTTAAACAGTTCACCCAGAAACTTAGCAATGCACACTGAAATTTTCGACAAAATAATGAAGAAGCAAAACTACCCACAGCATGTGCGCTCCTCAGTTTTTGAATCCTTAAATCAAAGCATCTTATCATTACTTCGTAATTTATGTTAAAAAGTTGGGGTAAGAGCATCGCTACCAATACTTTTCTAAATTCACTACTAAATATTATTTTTTATTTATAATTATTCTTTAAAATTATAAATTACTCTAACAATAATTTTTACACCACTTTTTACATATTCCCTTTTAATATTTTATTAATAAAATTAATTTTTATAACTCTTTATACCACTATTTATATTATTCTTTTAATATTTTAATAATAAAATAAGTTAAGAGATCTACTTTTTACTCTTTAAAGTAAGAGAGTTACTATTTATTTATCTTAAAATTAAAAAAGTTGATTTAATTTAAGAGATTCTATTCAAACTATTTTTATTTCTTTCACTTTCTTAATTTACTCTAAACATCCCAGATTCATTCATTTCCTTTCCATCACACATATTAACACATTCAAATCATCATGATATAAGTTACACACACTTAACCAACATGATCCATTCATACTTAAACACATTTCATACGCCTCTCATTTTCTTTTTCTCATAATTCACATCACACTCGATGCATCTTAAGCACAAATCTCATACACTTAATATCATAATCATATCGTAATTCAATCTATTCCTTGCTCACTTTACTTTCTTTTACTCATAATTAAGCAACATCAAACAATTTACCCTATATCAATCACATTCAAGATATACTCTAACTTTTTCTTATATTGTTCAAAAAGAAAATCATTCTCAATTTATATATTTCATCAACCTTAACTGTTTTCTAGTCCTTCTAAACATATTCAATCATGTTTTATATACAATCAAATTATATCTCTCACCAATCACAAACTCATGCACTTCACAATCTCTTTCGTTCATTAAAGAATCAAATTCACTAAAACTCACTTTATTTTCCTTGAAGCATCACAGTTTTAATATTTTGTTCTCATTTCCTTTCTCGTCTAACTGTCATATTTTAAACTTACACTCAATCTCAAGTGAACTATCACAACCACATATAATATTATCATACTTTTATATTGAAATGTTTGCTCCCATTTTATTTATTGTAAGTTGCTTGCTCCCATTTTATTCATATATAACCACTTGCTCCTCTTTCATTTACTTTAAGCCACTTGCTCCCATTTTATCCATATTGAGTCGCTTGATCCCATTTCATCTTATTTGAGCCACTTGCTCCCATTATATTTACATGGAGTTGCTTGCTCCTATTTCATTTATTTTGAGCAGTGAGCCCTTATTGTTATCATTGTAATTAGTGAAACCTTTTCACTATCATTTTAAACCTATTTCCCCTTTTTTCTCATATTTATATTATTCCTTTACACAATGTCTAATGATGCACATGATGCATAATTGCATTCCCAACAATCTTTCCCAATCATTCACTTTCAACTAGAACAACTTCAGTCAATACAATAAGGCACACGCACACATGATGCAAGTGCATTCATCATCATCATCATCATCGTATTTCATTCATACAATCTTATCATTCACAATCACTCATTCTAAATTCATAAACAAGGCACAAGTCATCATCATTTCAAGATTTATCAATCATGTCAATCACATCAACACATCATACTTGAATCCATAATCAAATAAGACAAATTCTGCATCATTTTAACACTTAACACTCAACTCATCAATCACATAGATCCCCTTAATTCACCATAATAATTGTATCATTTTACATGCAACATCATTAATCATCAAGCCATTCAAGCACATCAATCCAAACAACACCTAACACACCATACACTTACACACACGCATAAATTAAACCAAATAAAGTTGACCATTCAAATACAATTAATAGATAATTATGTGCTAAACATAAACTTACCTTGAAGTTGAGCTAAGTGTGCCCTCCAGCAATCACTCCAACTTCTCATTGTCGACTCCTAAAAACAATAACATTTCATTCTATAAATAACTACACACAACAAAATTATTCATTTTCGTTACCCATCCATTATTTTTATACAATTCTACTAGATTTCTAAAGCTCACACACAATTTCTTCCTCACAAAATTTCTTTCTTTATTCCCTACTTGCATGACCTATTTCCTTCCTCTACTTCTTCACCACTTCAAGTTTTAACTTTTTTTTAAATCTTTCTAAAACTTTTCAATAATCCATAATTCTCTCTTCAACCTACACTCTCATTGTCTCTCCCTTTATCATAAAAATCCTATCTTTATTCTCTACACTCGCACAAACCTTAAACTCATTTATTTCTACCATCATACACACATATACTTAACTACACCATATTGACCACATCAAACTCGTTCTCCTTTTCATTTTTAATCTTTTCTTACAATAAGTTAGTCGTTACCTCAAGTGGCATTAACCCAACACTTAATAAGTTAGAATCCTTACTAAGGGTGAACAACAAACCGACCGAACCGAACCAATTCTAGCCAAATCAATGTTAAATCAGATGTTTTGAACGGTTCGGTTACGGTTTGGCAAATTAAAAAACTAAACCAATTCGAACTAAACTAAAATATATATATATATATAAAGGAGCCCAGATTTGTATATAATGTCCTTCAGCCATTTGTCAAAGTGCACAAGAAAATAAAACATTTGAACAAATTATTGATAGAAAATTCTCTATAGATACTTTGGCTCCTCACATACTATGCAAGAATCTAGACATAGTACTTTAAATAGAAATGATATTGCTCAGGTATTAATGTATGTCCTATGACATTTTTTGTACTTCATGTATCAAGTAATGCTTCTAGATCTTTATAATAATCCGTCAAAATATCCTCCTTCAGCTCCCGAATATTGGGCACACATAATCGCTGGTGGTGATATAGTACACCATCCTCACTAATCCGGTGAGATGTCTCCACTTTACCCTGTTCCACTCTTTTCCTTATTTTCACTAGCTGAGCGTCCTCCATTTGTTGACTTGCAATTGTGTCCCGTATTTTTTATGTTACCCGCATATTTTCCAATATAGTTCTGTCTATAAGGTTCAATTGTGCTCTGAGATCTCGTAGTGAGAAAAGTGATTCCACATTATGAAAAATGGCCTCTGGCTGCTCTTGAGTGTTCTTGCTTAGGGCATCTGCTGCCACATTTTCCCTGCTCGGGTGATACTC
Source organism: Breynia disticha f. nivosa (assembly GCA_948193385.1). Lineage (NCBI taxonomy): Eukaryota > Viridiplantae > Streptophyta > Magnoliopsida > Malpighiales > Phyllanthaceae > Breynia > Breynia disticha. Next base: position 9,930 of record CANYCX010443104.1, read on the forward strand.
AATCGTGCAATTGTAATCCTTAATCAGCTCCATCCACCTCTGTTGTCGCAAATTTAACTCCTTTTGCATGGGTACATATTTCAAACTTTTGTGATATGTGAAGATTTTGAATGTCTCACCATAAAGGTAAAACCTCCACACCTTAAGGGCATACACAATCATCGCCAGCTCCAAATCATGGGTAGGGTAATTGCACTTATGCGGTCGCAGCTGTCTTGAAGTATAGGTGATTACTTTTCCCTCCTGCATTAGACCTCCACCCAACCCTTGTTTAGATGTGTCAGTATACACCACATACTCGCTTCCCTCTAACGGTAATACCAGTATTAGGGCCTCACTTAATTTGTTCTTCAAGTCTTCAAAACTCCTCTAACACTTGTCGTTCCACTGGAAAGGGTATTCTTTTTTAATAACCATGTCATCGGTTAGGCTATCTGTAAAAAATATTGAATAAACCTAATATAATAACACGCCAATCCCAAAAAATTGCGAATCTCTGTGACGCTCTTCGGCGGTTCCCATTCCTTAGCTGCTTTAATCTTCGATGGATCCGACTGTACCCCTCTTTAAGAAACCACATGCCCTAGGAATAACACTTCCTCTGCCCAAAATTCTCACTTACTAAATTTTGCATACAACTGCTTATCCCTCAATATTTGTAATGCCATCCTTAACTGCTCTCTATGTTCCTCCTTGGTTTAGGAGTATATAAGTATGTTGTCATTGAATACCACTACAAACTGGTCAAGATATGGTTCAAAAATTCGGTTCATCAATGACAAAAAAGCCGCAGGTGCATTCGTGAGTCCGAAGGGCATCACCGTGAACTCGAAATGTCCGTATCGAGTTCGAAAGGTAGTTTTTAGAATAGAGTCTTCTGACAGTAACCAAATCTCAAATCAATCTTTGAGAACACCATGACCCCTTTCAATCAATCTAACAGATCATCTATCCATGGCAATAGATACTTGTTCTTTACCTTTATTCAGTTCAGTTGTTGGTAATCAATACACAGACACATACTTCCATCCTTCTTTTTCATAAACAGCACTGGGGCTCCCCATGGTGATACACATGGGCAAATAAAACCCTTGTCCAATAACTCCTCTAATTGTATCTTCAGCTCCATCAACTCCATAGTTGCCATCCTATATGGGGCAATAAATACTAGGGCTGCTCCCGGTATAGTCTCTATTTTAAAATCCACTTCACGTGGGGGTGGTAGTCTCAATAACTCTTGGAGAAAGACATCTAGAACTCTCTCACTACATCCACTTTTCTTACTTCTGGCATAGCCCTTCGGGTATCAATGACGTTGGCCAGATAAGCCTTGGATCCTTCATTAATAAGTTTAAACACTATCATTGCCGTTATATGGCAGGTGGGTATTGTTTTTCTCTCTCTGACTAGGAGAATCTTTTGCTCTCCATCCCGATCTATACTCACTTCCTTGGTGAAACAATCCATGACTGAACGATTCGCCAATAAACAATCCATTCCCATGATTACATCAAACTCCCTCATCTTTATTACTACCACTTCTGCCTAGAACATTTGCTCCCCAAACTCTAATGTGCAAGCTCTAATTCTGGTATCAACTACTAATAGATTCTCAGCAGGCATCAACACTACTATTGAATATCCTAAAGACTTTATTCTCCCATTTACCTCTCGGCAAATTCATAATTCATAAAAGTACAACTAGCCTCCAAATCTATCAGAATAAAAGTTAGAATACCAAAGACTAGAATAGTACCAGTGATCATATCTGGGTAGTCTACAGCTTCCTCCTGGATCACAATATAGACTCGGGCATGTGGTGCCACTGCAATTGGGGCATAGGATCCACCTCGTCTGATACAACTGGCATGTCTGACTCACCCTCTACCCATACCTTGTCAAGATGGGGTATGATTGTCCCCCACACTGCTCTAGAGTGGCAAAGTCGTTCCCATTCATCTGTTATCCTCTAGTAGCAGTGTCGTGCAAAGTGGCCCTTCCGTTGGCAATAATAACAAATGATACCTCTCGCTTTACCACTTTGTTGTCCTCCCATACTGGTGGGTGTCAAAACTAATCTTGTCCCTCGAGCACCTCCTCTATAGGACCCTCGGCTGACACCATCTATACCTTGTTCTCTTCTGGCTCTAGGGTGTACTAAAACTGTTAGAAATCTTCTGACATTTGCTGTCGGATCAGTGTTCTTCTACCAAAATCTCCTCAGCTCTCATAGAAGACTCCACTAATAATGTATAGGTGGGTGGTCGATATGTCAATGTCTTTCGAATCTCTATCCTCAGTCCCCTCTTAAAACGATCTTGACGCATTTTCTCGATTGCGGTCTCTTTAGGTGCATACCAAGACAGCCGTGTGAAATGGCGCTCACACTCTGCCACAGTTGTGCTCTCCTATTTGAGCTCCAGAAATTTCACCCTTTTCTTGTCCATGTATACTAGTGGCATATATTTTTATGCAAACTCCTATTGGAAGTCTGTCTAATTCAGCGTTGTTGGCTCCACTTGACTGCAGGGATGGTTCCCACCAATAACAAGCATCCGTCTCCAACAGTGACTTTGCATACTTCAATCACTGCTTAGGAGTGCAGTCCAATCTGCTTAATACACTCTTCATGTTTTTAAGCCAATCCTCAGCATCTGAAGGGTCGGCAGTGCCTCTAAACGTGATTGCTCCTTATCGGCGAATCCTCTTGAAGTTCTTGTCTACCTCCTTCTGTGATGTCGTCTGTTGGTACTCCTGTTGCTACGACTGTACTACGAGAACAGCTTGAATCGTAGCCTCTACAGAATCTCTATAAACTGGGCGAACAAGGCAAGTGGTGGTGGGTTGATTGGGGGCGTAAGTTGGGCATCGAGCTAAGGGTCAACTCTGTGCCCCTGCACAGACTCTTGAGACTCGACCGGGTTGAGAATATGTTCATCAACGGGATCCATCCTACGCTTTGAAAAGAAGGAAAATATGAGCAAAATTTTTCTTAAATCCTTAGTACAATATGATGAATTTTTTTTGTTCCACATATTGTCTCGAGGATTCTACTCCCCGCTCTAATAACACAGAATCTGACGCTCACTTTTTTTCAAAAAAGAATAAACTCCATTTAAAATAAGGTTATAGTATCTCGAAATCAGTATAAGTTTTTTGTAAAGTATTTGAGCGTCTATATTTAGTTGATATGTCATGGAGCTAGCTTGAATTTTGTACACAAAACCATAAAACCTTCCATCCATAGTTCATGGTTCGAAGTCATAGTATTTATCTAGTTTACAAGTTTTATGTTCATGCCCCAAAATTAATTACATAAATCAAACATAACAAGAGTAAATCAGATGGATCCCCAACCTTGGCAACCAAGTCCCAAAATATCAAGATGCCCACCTGCTAACCTGCACCAATTACAATGTATACGCAAGGAGAGACATTGAGTATTAATACTCAGTGAGTGTATATTTCGTCCACATCACTATACTGACTATGAAGCCATCACACTTTGTTAATTCATGCATATGAATTTGTTCACACACGTTTTAATGTTCTTTATATTTTTACTTCCATTTATATTACCCTTTGTCTCGCTCCCCCAATCATTTCTCTCTATCTCTCTACCACTCATTTCCTATTTTTAATCCTAATTTGGATCTTGCATTTCTTAACCATGCTCAAATTCACACCAACTTTGCCCCTTTCTTGTCATTTTTCTCAAATTCCAACATTCTCTTTAGTTTGAGATCAGGGTTCGAGACATTACCTCTTGGTCCTCCTTCATCCCAGCGAGTTTGTTTCCTCCCGTGGTGTTCCTTAAGTAGGTAAAAGGAAGGATGAAGGGTTAAGGGAGGAATTGGTGTTCTTGGGTTAGGTTTAGAGTGGGAAAGAGTCTATTTTTATCTAAGGTGGGGTTTTAAGGTTAGAATTAGTTTAAGACCAATTTTTTCCCCTCTTAATATTTGAACCCCAAATTCGTTAACTTCACTTTCGAATAAACCTATACTATGAGATGTATATATGTACAAAATGCAAAATGTGTAAGTCTCAAAAGTCCACTAGGAGCCGACCTAACCACTTGTATCACACCTCCTGACACCACCAAAATACTGTCCCGACCACCAGCTACTATTGCTCTCCCAACATTCAGCAATAAACAAAGTTGAGTATATAAAAATACTTAGTAAGCGAAATCCTAGTGTTGTTACGCTGAGGTGCAAGGGAACCTTCAGCCAATACGGGCGTGCTCGTGGAACACGAAGCCGTATTCATGCCTAAATTCCCTAATGGCTAACCATTGCCATGTCACAAACAATCCTTTAGGTGTTTTATTTCCTAAGGAATTCATCCTAGAATATTAGCTTAGTTTAGATAAGCATTAATACATTATTCGGTCAAAAACTAGTGTTCTGGGCAAAAATAACGTATGTTTAACCTTCACTAATTCACTAATATACGTTATTCTTCAGTGCATTCCCATGCTATGATTAACGTATGCCAACACTTAATTAGCGTAGGTTTAGAGGACTAACGTACGTTATTGTCTAAAATAACATACATTAATTCATCTCAGAACCATTCTGCCCACTTTTAAGTTATATTTTATACATATACATTCCATACAAGACTTAGGCATATCAAAACATCTTCCAAATCACTTATAGAACCATTTCATACACACAAACCACAATAAATGACCTTTAAACATATAACCAAGATCAAATCCACATTCATAAACATCAACATACACATCATTCATCATTTCCATAACTCATACATATAAACCAACCATCACCATACTTATGTTCATGCATATACATAATCATCTAGGTAACAAACACCATTTGAACACATACATCGAGCCACTCAATTCATGATCATATTCAAACCACCATTCTACATTCTATCATAACAACATATGTTCATTCACACCTTAAACATACCAGAGTAACATCATATTCACCAATGCTAATGATGAATGAATGCATTCACAAAAATGCTAATGCAAATGAACAATGCAAGCCTCGGGGTTTTAATTCTTTTAACGTGCACGTGAGAGAATCCACTCTCATGGTTGGCAATTCCCCTATAGTTTGAGCTCTCGCTCGATTGGAAATACCCCTTAAAGTGAGGTCTCGCTCAATTGGCAATACCCCTTTTATTTTGAGCTCTCGCTCGATTGGCAATACCCCTTTTTTGTTGAGCTCTCGCTCGATTGGCAATACACCTTTTTATGAACACACAATGATGCCAATAACATGTACATATGACATGAGTGAATGAAAAATAACACATTTCCAAATGTTTTAGCAACACAATGTCATCCTCAAGAATCTTGCACAAAATATACCATCAAACCACTTTCATACACTTATAATCATTCACAATTCATTTTAATTAAGACTTCCTTAATGCACATACCATCATTTCACATACACTTATGCTCACAACTCTACATGGATCACATATCTCATAAGCACATAACCATTCAATTCACACACATTACATTCCACCATTTACTCATCCTTAAAGGTAAGCATTCACAAACATTCAATTCATCATAACACATTTCTATACTCTTTTATTCTTATCAAACACATTCAAAGCATACCAACACCACCCATACAATTTTCATGAATTTCACATAATCACAATTCAAGCATTCAATTCCTTTAATGACACTTTTTAACTGCCCTTTAGACAAATGAATCATTAATCACATAAAATTGATCATTTAAAGACAAATCTTGCAAATGGTAAGTGTCAAGCGCACTTACCTTGGGATCCAAGAATCAATTCGTCGCCGATCCCTGATTCAGGTTTCGAATGTCAACTCCTACATGCATTAAATCACATTTACTATCAGTTAACATACATTATACCTAATTTCCATATACTCTACTGTTTTTCCCAACTTTCCCACAAACCCTAAAATCTTCAATCCCACTAAATCTTCTATTTTTCCATTAAATGCTTATGAAATCATAAACTACTATGAAAACCCAATAAAACCCTACCAAATGTACTTGGTTTCCCTCACATTTCAGTTTAGAATAAGAAATTTACCTCTTTCTTCTTTGCTTACCAACCCTAGTTTTGAAGAGGAATCGGAATAAAAACAGATTCATTGTTAATCCATTGTAATCCAGGTGTTTGTGGGTGGGTTTGGTAGTTGGGAGACCCTAGGATTGTGGCTTGATGGTTTTGGGAGAGTTTGGGAGTGTTTGAGGAAGTTGTGGCTTAGTTTGGGTGTCTTTAGGTCTTCTAATGACATGTCTAGACTCCCGATAACATATGTTTACTTTTAAAATTAACGTATGTTAATCAAAATGAAGATCTGGGCAGCCAGGAATGAATAATGCACGTTATTCATTCTATTAACATACGTTATTCTAACATAAAATGAACATTTTTTGGGGCATTACAACTCTTCCCCGCTTAAGAAATTTTGTTCCCAAAATTTGAAACAAGTTAGGTTACTAACCAACATAACTCAACATTCAAACTTAAAACTCTTAACTTTAAAGTACTTAACAGGGATCACAACGTACCTAAAACTCATCAAGCCTTGAGAAATAGATTCGGGGTACCGCGCTCGCATGTCATTCTCCACCTCCCAAGTAGCCTCCTTAGGCAAGTGGAAACTCCACTTCACCTTTACCATCCGAATCTCTCGATTCCTCAACTGTCGGATCTGCCGATCCAATATCTCCACTGGCTCCTCCTCATAGGTGAGATCATCTGCAATCTCTAATTCTGGAGGGCTAAGCACATGGCTCGAGTCAGAACGGTACCTCTTCAACATCGAGACATGGAAAACATTATGAAGTCTAGATAACTCCTCCGATAGCTAAAGCCAGTAAGCAAGTGGTCCAAACTTCTCAATAATCTCGTAAGGTCCCTCATATATCAGACTCAACTTTCCTTTCTTCCTAAATTGAATCACGCCTCTCCAAGGTGACACTCTCAAAAATACCCTATCTTCGACGTCATATGTCACCTCTCTGTGATGCCGATCAAAGTAACTCTTTTAGTGATCCTGTGCAGCCTGTATACACCTTTTTACCACATTCACCTTTTTGAGGGTCTACTGCATTAACTCTTGTCCCTCTATCTGTTGTAGGCCCTCAACATCCCAATATAATGGACTTCGGCACTTTCACCCATATAATGCTTCATATGGTGCCATCCCAATGCTTGAGTGGTAACTGTTGTTGTAAGCAAACTCTATCAATGGTAGGTGATCATCCCAGTTATGTCTGAGCTCCAACACACACGCACTCAACATGTCCTCCATGGTCTGGATAGTCCTCTCAAATTGACCATCAGTCTGAGGATGAAATGCGGTACTAAACTGCATTCTGGTGCCCTTCGTGTCATGCAAACTCCTCCAAAACTGTGAAGTGAACCACAGATCTCTATCCGATACAATGGACAAAGGCACACCATGCAACCTCACTATCTTTGCAACATACAAGCTTGCCAACTTGTCTAAGGTGTTATCCTATCGAATCGCCAAGTGTGTAGATTTTGTCAATCTGTCTACTATAACCCACACGACATCATATCGCCTAAACGTCCTTGGTAACCCTATAATGAAGTCCATGGTAATCTTTTCCCATTTCCACTCGAGAATCTCCAAAGGTCTCAATTTCCTTATTGGAGCCTGGTGTTCTGCCTAGATTTGCTGGCAAGGCAGACATCAGGCTATGAAATCA
>CANYCX010443197.1:0-19173 GCA_948193385.1 Breynia disticha f. nivosa
AAAAAATAAGGAACAATCTCCCACATATTGGAATTATACAAAGAATTCGACGTTCAGGCTAAAACATGGCCACCCGATTTGTTGATTTCTTAACATAGTGAATACTCATCCAAACAAAGAAAGCAAATATTTATAATTCAAAATTGTCTACCGAAAGACTGTGACACTATTTGGGACCTGCTCAAAAGATTTATAAGCATATAACATCAACATTCCACTAACTTATCATTTATTAAATTATTTCTCTCTATTCATAAATCTCTAACTTTACAATTGAACTTATTTTACATCTCATAAACCCCTATTTAAATAAGTGGACTTCACTTGTAAACCACTTTATAATGATAAACTTCTTTTTATAAAAAAAACTTTAACAACTAAACATACAATGAGAGAATAAACCCCATTATAAATGTTCTTAACTCGAAGCTTTACAAGAGAGAAAGAAACACACCATAAGATTGTCTTCAACAAGGCGATTATGCATTCAGGGAAATGGAGGAACTCCCATCCTATTATTAAAGACTCTTGTATAGAGATGGCAACGGGGACGGGATCTCCGGGGATCCTATTCTCCGTCCCCATCCCCGTTGGAATGGTATTATGGATACCATCTCCGTCCCCGTCAAGTATCGGAGATCCCCAATACTTTCTTTAATACTAAATTTTAATTTATTTTTTTTAAATATATATATATATAATATATAATTTAAATTTTAATAATTATAATACAATATTTTTGTAAAAAATAATTATATATGCATATATATAAAATAATAATAATAACATATATGTAATATAAATATATAATTAATATATATTAGCGGGTATGGATACAGGTATTACCCGACAGGAACGGGGATTACCCGTCGAGGACCCCGACGGGAACGGGGATTCCCCACAGGAATGGAGGGAATACTATCTCCTCCCCGATTTTTCCAATCGGGGAATCCCCGTCCTCGTCCCCATACCCTGTTAAACCGGAGATTTCTTGGTCAAAATGGGAACGGAGAACGGATTCTCCACGGGTTGCGAGTTCAATTGTCATCCCTATATTACATAAACTTGTTTTTGGTTTAATACTGCATAAGCTGGATGTAGAATGAATTCTATAAATTAATGTTGGTGGGTCCAACAATTGTCCCACTTGAAAAATTGAAGATAGCCGAAGAGTTGCATTCACGTCAAGCTGCCAAAAGTAGTAACTCTGCTAACAGTCTACCATATTCTGCGGCACGTGGCAGCGATATATGGTAATCCGCTGCTACATAGCGGGGATTCATTAACTTCGCGCACACATAGATTGGAGTACTCTTTTTCGCAACACATGTCCATGGATTACTGCTTTTGACCACTCAAAACACCACAAATCCGAAATTTTTTTTTTCACCACAATCCAAGAAAATATTTTTATTGCCACTATTTAAGAAAAATGCCCCTGGATATAAGAACTCCACGTTCCTCCAATGCTGGAATCGCACTGCTTTTCATTGCCACATATGGAGGGAGACACAATCCGCAGTAGAGGTGTTAGAACGGTTCGAATTGTCAGTTTCGATTTGAAACTGGGTATAGCAGGTTCGAGACGATTTGGTTCTGGTTCCAAATCACCGATTCTGGTTTGGCCGTTCTATTTCTAGTTCGACGGTTCGAGTCTGATTTTCCTTCAAAAATTAACCGAATTGCCGGTTTGTGGTTTCATGTACCATGGAACCTAAACAGGACATGGTCGGTTCCGCCAGTTCCGCTGGTTCCGGTCCTAAACCAGAACCTGTGGTTCTGATTCCGGTTCAAATTTAACATCTCGAATCCACAGGATCGGCTATGCTATAAGCAGGGATAAACATCAGATAAACAAATTATACATAACTAGTACCAATACTCGCATGATGTAATAGGTTGTTGTGTATGATGATAATAATAGATTTGAAATTTTATACATAACTTGCCTTGCCTGGGTAATACACATTGGACTATAGGAGTTGAACTGGATCTACGGCTGTGTGAAGCTAATACACACCCATTTACTTAATGTGTCATTAATCATGTAGTACATAGTAGAGTTATAGGCGATTACATGGATATATGAAGGGTAAATTTTAATATGAGGCCAATAAAGAGAGGACTTATTGAGTCTCTTTCTTTATTTTACAGAAACTGCACAGTTTACGTAAAATGAAAACTCTTTTTACTGAATAAATCAATAGCACAGATTTTTTTACTGTATCTAACGATAAAAATTCGATGCCTCATTGAATCCCCTCTTCCAGAAAACTGATAGGAAAAGTCCCCGCATCAAGTGATTACATGATCGTGACTTTTCCGTGTAATGCTCTGAAACCCTTATTTAAAATATACCAATAAGATATAATCGTTAATAGTTAACCACAATCATTCAACCAAACATTAATTCACAATACAGAGATTAGAAAGCTCAGCATTCAAAACATAACACATGCAAAATGAGAAAGAGAGAGAAGAGTGTTTGGAGCTACAACTAGAACTAGGGAACTGACATTGATTTTACTCAACAATCACATGCAGTAGCTCTGTAACATATGCTAATACAAATGAATCCAATTTATATTCGATCAATCCGTTAAACTTCTTCCTGTTACAACTTTATACTTCTTCATTAAATAAGGACACTATTGTAAAACTACACAATGCACACTTCTTACATGTAACTTAAATATTAGTTGCTCCAACTCCACGATTGTCTATAGTAACCTATCAATTTAAGGCAGAGGACTATATTTTTTTTACGTGGCATTTGGTACATTCCTCGTCATATCAATGATCTCAACTATTGAAACATATATAACAACTATATTCAATGTAAATCATATTCAACATATATTCAATTATCTAATAACCACGAATTTAAGCTTGAGTATACTATGCTTACCTAGTCTACCACAAACTTTTCTACTTGAGGTAATATAGCATTTTATTTCACTTAGGACATCTCCAATCCATACCAAATTAATGTGGATGAAGAGTGTTTGGAGTAGGGTGTGGCAATCAAGCGTAGCCCACCAAACTTTGTTTTATTTTTTATTTTAAATTATATAATTCATTTTTTTAATTTTAAAATATCAATTAAATATATAATTAATAATATAATTTTTTTTAAATAATTGTAATATAATAAATAAATAAATAATAAAAATTGAAAAATTATTTAAATTTGAATATAATTAATATAATAATTAAATTAATAAATTATTAATTTTTTTGAAAGGAAAAAAATAATTTAACATGATAATAATTTTAATTAATAATATAACACACACCAAAACATTAATTTAAATAGAACAATACATTAAAAACTTAATTTATTAGTAGAATAGAAAATAAAATACAATACAACAAATAAAAACAAACTTAATAATCTGGAAGACCCGCTCTATCTCCATCAAAATCGTACTTTATACGTAAAATAATTATATTAATTTTTAAATTATACTTTATATGTAAAATAATTATATTGATTACTTGATTGTCAAATTAAATTAAAAAAATTATATATGAATATGCTTGGAATATTCTTTTTAGTGATAGAAATAAAGTAAAATAGTTGGAGTAAAATAGAATAAACACCGTAACTGTTGTATTTTTAGTAAAAGTATTGTATTTTTAAGTATGTGGTTGGAGATAACCTTAAACCATGATTCATTGTATTACTAACATATATGCTTATGAAGGCATGATTTTCTTTCATTATATTTTAATTATGTTTAATCTTTTAATCATAACTCTGATTCCTTTAATTTTCAACTATGTTTTGCATAACATTATGCTGAACATTTCATCCTTCAAAGCTCATTTTAATTTGGCCTTTAAATTAGTCTAAAACAGGAGAGAAATTCTGTTGAAAAACATGATAATGAGTCTGTGTATTAACTTTGCAAAATATGTTTTCTAACTTTTTAAAATTAGCTCAAACATTCAATTTCAATCTCAAGTGAAAAATATTAGAGTTTTCTCCGATCAACACAATGTTTATGAATTTTTATTTACGTTTGACAAATTTAAATGATTCAGGATAAAAATTTTGTTTAAACTAAACATATATATTTCGTTGACTTTAAATTTTCATAAATGTATACGTTTGTTTGGTATTTTCAAAAGATTCGACAAAACAATTTATAAACCCAAAAGAAAAATCTCTACAAGTTTAAAATCTAATTTAAAATACTCACTTTGTTTTATAATATATGTCATTTTAAAAAAATATATTTGTTACACATTATATACCTTTTTACTCTTTTAATGTAGAATTTAATATTTTATTCTAATTTTATATTCTTTAATTTTATATTTTTAATACAAATTTAATATAATAATCTTTTTAATAAAATCAAATTAAAAAATATAATATTTAATAAAATACAAATTTAATATATATTAAATATATTTTTAATTTTTTTTTTTGAAAATATTTTTAATTTGTTTGTAGAGCAGAATAAACAAAATACCAACCCATCAATTCGCCGCCTGACTTCACAATTTCACAGCAGAGAATGTCACCATTTACTCTCTTAATTAAATCCTCAACTTCCCCAACTAACCCTCTCAACAAACTCAGCCCACGTCCTCATTTACCTCAGCCAATTAATCCCCACCCCTCTCCCTCTATTCCCGGCGCATCTACTCCTCTTCCTCTTTAATGTCATTTCCTTCTATTTCTTTTGTAACACATTTCCTTTGAATTGTCCTTTCATTTCTAGTTCTTTGGATTGCGCCTCATCCAACATTAAAATCTTCAGCTCTATAGTTATGGAATTTATCTCTATTCGTATTATAGTTGTAGTTGAGAATTGGAGTTGCGGGACGGGTGTAAGAAAAAAAATTCAAGGCATTAAGTATGCCTTACATTAAAACAACACGCAGACGATTATCACCAAAGCAACCGTACACCAAGACGGACTCCAAAACCCAATTCAACTCCACTTAACCCCACCATTTGAAGTCCGCACCCCTTTAAAAATCCTTCTCTCTCTCTCTTTGACACCAGCTAAAACTAATCCACACGCTTTCTTACAATTCCACATATTAACAATCCCCTTGTCTTCAACTTACATATTTCCATTCAGTTTCATTCAAAGCAACTCCTATAACACGACGACGTTTCAATGGCAATTTCCGATAGGAGGAAACAACGCGGAGGAGAATCTTCCAAGCTGTTCGGACTATGCGCGTTTTGGCAAACGACGCCGTCCAACTCTTCTTCCGCGTCATCAACGCAGAACTTGACGAATAGTGGTAATTACACGAGCAGAAACGTGGCGGATTCTAATAGGAGGAATAAAACGACGAGTAATTATTCGGTGTCGTCTGTCGCGAGATCGATTCTTCCTGCTAAGCGTAGACTCAGGCTTGATCCTAATAATAAACTTTACTTTCCTTGTGAGTTTGGTTTTTCAGGTTTTTTTTTTGGTTTAGTTAATTGTTTTGGTTGAGTTGACTTTTCCATTAGTCAACGGTGTTTGTTTTTTTTTTTAAAAATGGTGGAATTGCTTTGTATAGTTGAGCCGGGAAAGCAAGTGAAGAGTGCTATTAAGTTGAAGAATACGAGTCGTTCTCATGTTGCTTTTAAGGTAATTCTTTTTTTTTTTTTACTGTTTTGTTTGGCGTAAATTTATGTTTAGAAATAATTTTTTAATCTGAAGTGGGTAATGAAATTAAATACAAATAAATTACTAGAATATAAAAAATTAATTAAGTTGGTTAGATAAGTTAAGGTGAGATGGGCATTTATGAATTGGTGATGTCATTGTTGGGTTCATGAAATTATGTGGCATCCATTTTTAGAAGACAAGACAATAATAGAGACATCTTTGTTTGGTGTATTGGCTGTATTTCTTTCCTTTTTTTAAAGTTTAAAGGTTTTAGGAAGCATTATTTTAACTCTTGAAGTAATTCTGGTTTTTGTGTGCAATTGAATCTTCTTTTTGGTTAAGATTGTTGGAGACGAAGTAGATTTTAAGTTATTTTAGCGCAGCATTGTTGGAAGTACATTAGAATTCATTGAAGTTTGAGAATTTGTTGTTTTGTTCAATGTAGTTTCAAACAACAGCACCGAAGAGCTGTTACATGCGACCGCCTGGTGGCATTCTTGCACCTGGAGAGACCATTATTGCGACAGGTATTTGTTATGTTCTTCAAAATTCCAGCTGCCCTTAATGCATGTGTATAAGTTTTGCTTACTTCTGGTTCGAGATGATAATCAATATTTAAAAATATTTTGTTTAAATTATAGATAGTTTTTATATTTATATTTATTATTTAAAAAATAATTCTATTTTTGTTAAATTAATATTATTTTTTCAATTAATTTAATTACAAATTTATTAATTTTATAATTTAAAATTATCTATCAATTTAATATATGATGGCGTATGGATTTCATGGGCAGTGTTTAAGTTTGTTGAGCATCCGGAAAACAACGAAAAGCCAGTGGAGCAGAAGAGTAATGTTAAATTTAAAATCATGAGTTTGAAAGTGAAAGCAAAAGTAGACTATGTGCCGGAGCTGGTAAGTTATGATTCATGCCTGCTGTACCATTGCCTTATCAAAGTATCTGCTGTTAATATATTATGTAATTTTTCCATTTGGATCTTATGCATTTTGACCGAGGGAATACTATGGGCAAATATGAGGAGTCGGTTTGTCTTGTTTATTACTTGTGTTAACATTATCTTGTTAAGGGCACATTTCTTCTACATTTAAATTCTTTGGCCTTTATGGTTGGTGAATTAATGGCTAGTCACGGCATGAAATAGCTAATGCAGATTGACTTTTTCCCATGTAGTTCGATGAACAAAAGGATCAAGTAACAGTTGAGCGAATACTGAGGGTCGTGTTCTTGGATGTCGAGAAACCTAGTCCTGTAAGTAAATTTAACATCTCATCTCCTATGCAATAACATAAATGGTAATGTGATAAATGCCGACAATGACATTGATATATTTGTGCCATGAAGGCCCTGGAAAAACTGAAACGCCAGTTGGCTGAAGCTGAGGCTGCTCTTGAAGCAAGGAAAAAACCCCCACCAGACACTGGGCCCAAAGTCGTTGGGGAAGGTCTCGTAATAGATGAATGGGTAGGTGTCTTTCTTCTTCACTTCATTAAAGGCATTTGATATTTCTCGACTCGTGCTAGTCTTTTACATTTATTGCTTCTGTTTTTTCAGAAAGAACGGAGGGAAAAGTACCTGGCCCGACAACAAGTTGAAGCAGTAGACTCTGTGTGAAAATTTTGTTCTCTCTTGTTTGAAGTGTTGTTTCGATATGATTCCATTTATTTGCGGGTTTCTACCATTGGAGGTGAATATCGGACATGGCAGTGTATGATGGAGAAGCTTCGTTTCGAAATGCCAGTATTGGATGATGAAGTATATGGAGGTGAAAAATTTGTGCTTACTCTTTAGCTTGTAAATACTGTATTCTGTTTTTTGCTTTCACAAATAAACCAAATGGATCAACCGTTTGTACTATATTTTTAGTGGGTTGTAGACTTGTATGTTTCTGTACATCTTTGGCTGTCATATAATTTACAGTTTGTTGAGGATTTGTCCAAAAGCTAAAGATTCTTGTCATTATAAATCAAGTTCACAGTATGTTATATTGGCATGATACAGCATAAGTTGTTCAAAACACTTGTCTTCAACACAATTTGATCGAAACATTGTCAACCTAATTGAAAGAGTCATCTGCGTCTCAGACCAAAATGGAGTAAATAATTAATTTGCTAATAATAAGTAATCCTTATATGACCATTTAGTTGAAATTGTCATTCAATATTGAAATAATTTAGTCCATATAAAGTCCATAGTAAAAGATCCTCAATAATCCGTTGTAGTCTAGTTGGTTAGGATACTCGGCTCTCACCCGAGAGACCCGGGTTCAAGTCCCGGCAACGGAATCAAACTTTTTTTCATTTATTTTACTTCTAGAATTTTTTCCAAAACTCTCCAATGTCTCTTTACTCTCCATCGCCCAATTTATCACGAGTCTTTTGGTAACATGGCTTCCTTTATTTTCACTCTTTTTGGACTTAAACATCATTTGCTGTGCAACACGTTAAATACTTGGATGCATTGTGAGAATTCGTTTTCAGAAGCTTCAAGCTGCTGAGAAATCGTTCAGGATGGTGTTATATCTCAGCTCTTGGGGACCAAGTTAAATGTAATTCCATGTATGTAAAATACTATTGGAACTGATCTAACACAGTAAAGATTCAATTTCTGGTGAAAACTATATTTTGATCAGTTCGTGCAATCCTAAATTTGTTGAAAACATATGCTCATTGTAAACAATCATTAAAAATTTAAACAAAATAGAGATACCAGAAAAAAAAAAAATCAATCCCTAATAAGTTCAAGAATGAAAGTCAAAATAGTTCGTCCCAACAAATCCTATACACAAGGCCTAAAAGGCAACTCAAAATGCAATACTTCAATTCAATATGATTAACAAATCTCAACCTCATACAGAATCCGGCAACTGAAAATTCTGAGAACCGTAAATTTGGTAAGAACTGTCTTGAACAAAAACAGCTAGACCACATTTAGCACTGTTGAAGCCTTCCCATAATGCAAATTTAACTGTTCCGGACACAGTTTTCTTGGCAGAGATGTCTTTGAGAGTGCATAGTTTTTCGAGTTTCCTGACGACGTAGTCATTGGACAGGACCCGTCCTTTGTTCTCTCCTCTGGGGCAGTCTGTCACTAAACTACTCTCGTATAGAGCCACCATTACATTGGCTCCATTGTTGTCCACTTTGTTCCTTAGTTGTCCTGATAACGAGACTTGCAGTAAATCTGGTGTTGGCTTCTCGAATTTTGCCTGTTTACAACCATGAAAGAAACCCAATTTAGCTTCATCAGTTCTGATACTGAAATTATAGCTGTATTGTCACGTGAACATGCTTTCAGTAATCAACAACTTCGAATTATTTTATTCACAAATTCATCAACCTTGTGTAATTAATACTGCACAATGTATTAAAGTAACTTTCACCAGAGAATATTCATCAATTTAAAAAAGTGGCAACCTCAGAACTAAAGAGGTATTGCACATGACAACAATTAAACTACAACTCATAATCAACTATATTGATGAGCTAAACTGTAACCATTTCAATTAAATCCCAAATAAGGTAACTTTCTGAAAAAACATATGTGGTACTCCCTCCATTCCATTTTAATATATATTATTTTTATATTAGTTGTTTTAACATATCGGCATTTTCTACCTTTTTGTTTATTATTTATTGTTTAAAAATTATTTTACATGCAGAATTATTTATCAAATTACTTATTATCTAATTAAAACGGTTCATTAAATAAAGACAATACTATAAAACTACATGTTAACTACCACTTCTAACTAACTTAATTATAAATTTCTTAATTCCTACTATTTGTATAAAATAATCTAATTTTGCAGGACTGATGTGGTAAATAGCATAACATTTTCAGAATAACAAGAAGAGAGAATCCTGAAATTTCTTTTTTTTTTGGAGAGGATTGGTTTAGATTTATCAATGGCTAACTTATCTATAATGATGATTATTGTTCATTGTTTAACAAAAAGATTTAATTCTTGTATCAATTTCTTCTGAAAAAATTTAAAACATATGATTTTTAATGTGAAAATTGTTCTCATTAAAGAATCTTATTGTTTTATTAAATTTTATGTAATTTTATAAATTACGTAAAATTAAAACTAATTTTCATGAACTCAAATTTATTTTTCATGTAATATTTAGAGTTAGATGCCTAATTGAATCGTCAACTTATGGGATTCATTGTAAAAGTTCGCTTAACATATGCCACCCAGTAAAACCAAAACAGAGAATCAACCTTCCTGAAAGTTAGCTTCTGATTTTAATAAAAGATGAATCAGATCAAATCTCTAGTTTTCATGAATTTATATACTCTATTTCAGACAAAATTTATAGAGAAAAAATGAATAATTTCATAAATGAGAATGTATAAAAGAAAATTAAAGAAAACAAACCTGAAAGGCGGGAGCAGGAAATCTAACAGCATTAGAAATACAAGCCAACAAAGCCTCTTCTTCATTTCCAACACACTGAGCCCTTCCTTGAACCACAACTTGTGGTGTAAACATGGTATCAAGTTTCAATGCCTCAACATAAGCTTTCTGTCTAACCGTCCATAAGCTACTTCCATACGGGTCTTTCCACCCCATATAATCCCAATAATCTACATGAAACCCCAACACTATCACCGGAAAATCCAGCTCAAAATCTCCTCTCCCTAGTCTTGAAACCACCAGCTCCGCCTCAGGCGAGGTCTTGCACCCTTGCGAAGAGAATAGCTCCACAACCACACCCCCTCCGCGCCTCTGCTCCTCAGCTGACGCGTCTACTGTTACTTTCCCATTTGTTTCTTTTATTTCTGAGTTTGTATTAGACCTTCGTTTTCCGAAACAGGCGAAGAGACATGGCGCCATGGCTGTCCCCTCGCCTTGATGATGGTGGATATCAAACCAATGTACTAAACCCGGCGTGTAGTGGTCGTTAATGGCAATAAAGGAGGGAAAAAGAAGAGAAGAAATGAGAGAGAAAATGAATGGAAATGAAGAGAGTTGACGGTGAAGAGATAATATGGGGTTTATTGGTTTCTGATGTTTGAATGATTTTCTCTTTTTTTATGTTCTAAATTTGGATGAAGGTTCTATCAAGGAGGTGTGGCTTGGTACAGTTGGCTGGAAGTTGCGTCGCCGACACGAATCTGTCGGTGACATGTAGTTGTCTGTGAGGACTTGGTTGGATGACAGAGATCGAAGTTGGCAGATCTTCACCAACACATCTTTAAGTTTTTCTTTTTTTAAGTTAGATTAATTCACGAATTAGAGGCAGATTACTTCACGAACCAACAGATTAAAGTCTTTACGCCTCTTTTAATGCTATTACAGACACAGGAATCAGACCCACGTCCTCAACTTGTTGACTCCCTTACCGCTAAATTAAGTAATATCTTTATGCTAATTTAAGGAGAGGGATGTGTTGTTTGACAAGGAATCTTAGATGTGAAGAATATTAAAATAAAAAGTTTTGTTGACCTTTTAGGCAAATAAATACACAAAGAAATGTCAGCCTGAATAGATCCCTGGCCCTGCTCTGCTGTTACGTTATGCCAGGGACGTATCCAGAATTTTTTTTCAATGGGGCACCAGAAAAATTAATCATACGGTGTTGCTTTCATTATCGCCCTCCATTTCTTCTTCTTGTCTATGTCACTCCAAGGCGTTAAGTTGTGCCCCCGTGGTACCTAGAAGTCGACTGACCGAGCTCCTCCATAACAGAGGTCTTGCCGGGGCTGGTGGGGGCACGTGCCCTCACTGGCCCCCCCTTAGATCCGTCCCTGCGTTATGCTGATATATGCTTCTCGAGTTTATTTTTAGGGAAAAAAACAACACTGCAGCTATGTCAGAGAGACATTAGAGTGAGACTTTTTTTTTTTGAATTTTTACTTTTTGATATTTTGTGTTTACTTATATATTATAAGATAATTGTTGGGATTTGGGAGAGCTTTATGTTAGATTTTTATAAAACTATTCATAACAGAGTAAAAAAGTAAAAATTTTTATTTTAAAAATTATTCACAAGTAAGTAAAATAATCGAATGAAGTTCAAGATTTTATTTTGCATATTCTTTAATGTTTTGGCGAATTAAGGTTTGAATAAAACAAGAACACCCAAATTAGATTCAAGTAGTTTGATTATCTGCGCGATACGCGATGGTAACATATATTTGCAAGTAGTTGAGCTTTCATGTGTGAAGAGATCAATAAATTTTATTGTAGATGTGAGAAATTAATATGGAGAAATTATAAAATTTTATTAAAAACATTGTAAATAAATTTCTTTGTCATAATATAAATTAAAATGTTGTTTCTATAAACAAACAATTTATTCAATGTCATGTATTCTTTATTCTAATTTAAGAGCATACTTTTGTCATTTTACTTAAATTATGTGTTTTTTTACTTAACAACAAATGGAAATAAAGAAGATGAAAAGTATAGAGAATATGTGGGTATAATGTGATTTTATGACAATGTTACAATATATTTTTTTAATTAAGACATGAATGTACTACATTTTTTATTGATAAGAAGTTATTTATAAAGAGAAGACATTGTATATGTATGTATATTCTTTTCAATTATTTTCATGTTAAGATGTATGCATTCACGATGAAATCCAAATGTTTGTTTTTAAAATGTATGAATGTTAGTTTTTAAAATGTATATATGTATTATATTAATTGAAACCAATATATGTTTAATCAATTATAGTGAAAAGTAGAAGTTATATTATGACCAAAAATAATTTATATGTCAATGATGGGGGCATAGCCATTGACGTATGTTGATAGCTCTATATGTGGTAATTAATGTGACGCTAAATTTTTCTTTCCTTAAATAATGAAATTTCCAAAATCCATAAAAAATTTTGACAAAATAAACAATTGATGACAAAAATGAAAAATCTAGTTTACACATATATGAAAATATAAAAGTGTATATTTTAAATAAGTGGCAACGTTGAAAACCTCTACAACTACAAAAGAGTTACTTAACTCTGAAGAACATTTTAAATAAAAGTCTTCGTCGTCACACCCTAGTCCCAAGTGTGAAATCATCGGCCAACCTGCCAAGTCACAACAGTAAAACACAAAAGGTGAGTATAAAACTCAGTAAGTTAATACCTCATTCATCTCTTACCTGTCCATATAAAGTCTACTACCCTCGTTCATTTAGTTACACACCCCTTTCCATTGTTATACGATCCTAACATCTCAAGTCTATGGTCTTAGGCGGGAACCCTCGGTCTTTCTACTTTGTTTACATTCCCATCCCTCCTTCCTATAGCTACACTCCCAGTGTCCGTTTGCTATTCTCTCCATGTAACTATATGTGCTTACATGTATGTGTATATCAATGTATGCTAACACTCCATGCACACAAATTCAATTAAGTAATTAATTGAGTTACTTACCTCAACCCTGCTTACCTTTTCTTCCTTGGGATGTGCACTAGATCAGATAATGTGCATTACTATTACTCTTGCTTTTCTCTTACTAGTTAGGGTTTCACTCTATGCCTTCACGAATGGCGCTAATCTTCTTCTTAGATTCTAGGGTGTGTTATCTAGGTGTCTAATTCAAGTTATCTTTGGTGTTATTTAGTCCAGGGGATTAAATTTTAAGTCCCTAACTTGACTCGGATCATGTACTAACTCTTGGATGCGTTAGGGCAAGGTATATGAGTCAAAGTAGGTTTTCTTGGCAAGAATAACGTATGTTAATCTAAAAGATTAACGTACGTTATTCATGTTGTTCCCAGAATAATGTAGGTTTACCAGGCAATTAACGTACGTTAACCAGCCTCAACAACCTTATTTGTCACATTCAATTCACACTTAACACTTAAACGATTTCCCACATCAACTAATTTCAACCAAGGATGTTTCATGTCATTTAATTAACACACCTAACCTCCTAAATGCACACGAAGATAACCCACATCAAACATAATACCAATTCACAATCAATTTCACCATTCATGTCCATTTACACAAATTTTCGCATAACAATTTAACACCTTCTAATTTCGTAACCTACACTTAAATCACTTAAACATTTCACCTAGTTCTTAGCATCTTTCAACACACAAATTCTATACATTCAAACACACTCCCAAACCTTCTTACACACATATAGTATCACACAATCCTTCTCCTCGATCATTCATGCCACACTCATCATGTGGTCAAGACATAAATCGAGTGCCTTACATTAATGTTCTCAAACACTTTATTTATGCAACACATCTCATTGGATAAATCACAATTCATATAACATGCATTATCATAACAGACTCGTTACTCATCAATCATTCACATCATAACACAATTATGTTCAATGCGTATGCACCATATTTGTAGCACGCCACATTTATCTTTATCAATCATAATCATCACTTCACAATCACATAATATCATATCATATACATGATCAACATCAATGTATGCCTCGTGAAATGTCGATGCACATCACATAATACAATCTCATCGTTTTCGCCCGATAGTTTTCTCTTCGAGTTTCTGCTTGGTGTAATTTTCTCTTCTAGTTGTCGCTCGGTATAGTTTTCTCTTCGAGGTTCCGCTCAATATAGTTTTCTCTTCGAGTTTTCGCTCGGTATACTTTTTCTCTTCGAGGTTTCGGTCGACATAGTTTTCTCTTCGAGTTTTTGCTCGGCATAGTTTTCTCTTCGAGGTTTCGCTCGGTATAGTTTTCTCTTCGAGGTTTTGCTCGGTATAGTTTTCTCTTTGAGTTTTTGCTCGGTATAGTTTTCTCTTCGAGTTTTCGCTCTGTATAGTTTTCTCTTCAAGTTTTCGCTCTGTATAGTTTTCTCTTTGAGTTTGCGCTTGGTATATCAAGATGCACAAGTGCCATGTAAATCATGCACAAATATTGACATGCTCATAAAAGACCACCAATATAAGGAACTCCGTGCCATGACTTTCCATCAAATGCCATAATCATTTTTCTTATCACATATATATACATACCCATGCTTTTCATATTACCCAACTACCAATCTCATGTCAATGCCACCATATGATCATTCCACATGCATGAAAGTCATGAATCCATATAGTTTACATACACTTCTTTGCAAGAGATGATCCACGTATAAAGCATACAATGTATTAAGTTCTCTCACACTTTCATACCATCCTAAAGTCAAGGACACCACATTCATTTCATGTAGCCAAAATTTAAAACAACCATCATGCACATTTATACGTAATATCACACATTGCACCCATTTCTCGCTACGTTTGTATACCCATATTAGTTCATAAAAATGCATCCACTTCATGTAATCAAAAGTCAATCATTATTAATGACACACATTAAGTCATCATGGAACTAAATTAGATCACATCAAATCACTTATCATGTCATACATCTCAAGGCACCATCATAATTCACTTCCATTCGATCGAATTCATAAAAACAAGAAACATACTATGTTACGTCAATACAACCCAACCCTCAAATATCCTCATTGAATATCTCAAGCCTCACTCTTCAATTTCATTAAACCAACTCACAAAGACATCACACATAATCATAATAGCATCTATACATTCCATCATTCAAAACACAAACACACATAATCTCCTCTTTCCTCGACACCATGACATATTCATACCCAAAACCAAAGAGAATACATCCATTTCAAGTAAACAAAATCAAATAACACTAATCTACACAATAAGACCCTTTTCACATATCACAAGCATCGTCAATCGATAAGCACCTAAGCATACGCACAAAAATCAAATCACACAAGCAATGCATACAGTTCTGTTATCATTTTAACATTTATTTTTGCATTCAAACTCAATATAATTAACCATGCAAAGACTAGATATGGATAAGTAAGTGAGGAGGTACACACTTACCTCAAATCCCTATGCGAGTCTGTCTAGTGGTAGCCTCGGCTCCTCTCTGGCCTCAATTCCTACAACATTTATCAATAACACGAGGTTCCAACATCAAGTTAGTATAACCTACACACTGAATACCTTCCCTCAATCTCTCTAACCCTAATTTCCCCTTTTCCTCGCTCAATTCCATCACAGACCCTAAATCCACATCCCTAACCTAAATACGATGTTTCCCTACCTTAATAACCTTAGTTTATCCTTATTCCATTCTTAAATTTCTCCCAAAACACATGTAAAGTTCGTAAATTACCTTGGCTTGGTGCTCTCTCTTAACCCTAGGGGTGGTGGATCCGGTGGAGAGTGGTGGAGTTCGGATTTAGAGGTGGAATAGATATGGAATTAAGATGGAAACAGGAATGTGAGGCTTGGGAGGAAGTGTTTTGAGGTTAGAGAGTGGTTTGGTTGAGAGGAAATGTGTTTTCCCTCGGTTTTCCCTGTTTCTCCCCTTTTAATGACGCGTTCAGAGTCCCGATAACGTATGTTTAGTGTCCAGGTAACGTACGTTACTTAAGCAAATAACATATGTTAATTTGCATGCAAACTTACGTTAATTGAAGAATAACGTACGTTAGGGACCCCTAAACATACGTTATTCTTGGCTGTAAATGTCATTTTTCACTTCTTTTAACCTCTCTCTTACACTTGACTCCTTTCCTAACTTCCCTCTTCTTTTTCTTTGTCCAAATTGATCAATTTCTATAGTTTATTCATCTTTATATACTATTTTCTCCTAAATCTCATTAAATTTTTCCAGGGCGTTACAATTAAAAATACAACTCTTAAGAACATTAAGAGAACACATCATGATGGATATTATTAAAAAATATTAGCATTACAAGGACGTATATAGTTATAAAAACAATTATTATAGAGATATGACAATTATTTGGGAAACTTGTAGGTTATAATTTAATTTATATTAAATTAATATAATATAAAATTGTGTAATCAATATATATAGCAGTTAAATAATACTATAATAATTGAAAAAAATTGAATAATAACTTAATTATCACTTATCAAATACGTAGTATTAAATGAAATAATATGCATATTTTTATTAATATATAGTAATTCTAAAAAGAATTAGTGCACTAAAATTAATAAAGTATTAATGATTATCCTTGGTATAACTTTTCACCAAACAACCGCTAACATATCTTAAACTATACAAAACATGAGATTCCGTAAAATGTTAACATGACTTTCACTATAAAAATATAATTGCACAAATAATTTGTGATGAAAAAATTAAAATTTAAATAAAAATAAAATAAATTATAAATCAACTCATATTTAAAACATAAATTTATTTTTTTATGCATTTTTTATTTTAATAAATAAAAAAATCATTAATATACATAATATCAAATTCAATGAATATATATAAGTCATATAAAATGTCATAAACTTGACACATGTGATTTATTTAGTATAGTCAACATATAAAATGTCATAAACTTGACACATGTTGATTTTAGAGGATTTCAAGGAACATTGTCTGAAGAGCTTCTATTTTTATATATAGCGTATGGATAGATATTAAGACTCATTTTTGGTGCATCGTGTGACGACTCCGCATCGTTGGAAATTTGGTGCACCCACTCTTAAAAATTCTGAATCCATCACTGTCGAGCAATCTCAAGTTTTCCCACAGCTAAACCCACCGGCATTGGCGACGGCATCGCCAGTCCTGTTTCCGCTACACCATTAGGAGTAGCCCTGTCCCTGCCTTTATTTGCTTCTGTTTGGCAGAGAAATTCAACAAGTGGCAAGTAATTAGGGAATTTTGGTTTAGAGAATGTATGTCTATAAATTTTAAATAAAAAATCTTTTAATTAAAAATATGCATTTTTAAATTCAATATCCTAATTTAACTCTTCTTGGTTATTTTACTATTATTATCAACAATTTTTCAATATTAATTTTTAATAAGTAATAACTAATATACATGCACTTAAAACGGTACATAAATTTACTAACATTGATAAAACATACCTTGCAAATTCTGGTTGGAGTTCACTTTTCTGGTCTGGACTACCCCACTGAACTGTATTCCACCACTCTTCCGGCCACACTCTGAGTTTTCCGAGAGAAAGCAAGGGAAGAGAGATTGGTATCTTCTGTAGCTCACAACAATCATGCACAATAAATTCCCAGAGAGAATCACAGACGATCTTTTCACTACAAATCCTCTTCAGTTTAGGCAACTCGGCCAAGCCAAAATACCTCAACGTTGAGAGGTGGAAGAGAGAATTCTCCACCAAATTTAAATGGTTGTGATCACAGCTTTTGTTATCTTCTGAAGATGCGATTATTACTTCCATTTCTGAACAGTGAGATATTCTAATCTCTCTAAGGTTATGGAAGTTGGAGAATAATCTTGGAGAACATAAGCTCTTCATTTTATTACATCTGGAAATGAGAATTACTCTCAGGTTGCAAAACGTGGTAGCACAAGGCACCGAAGGTATAATAGTTTGTGATTCTTCTTCTTCCATACCGAAGAGAACACGCAAGTCAGGCAAAGATCTTAATATCAGTGTCTCCAGAATTGCAAGTATTGAAGGACATGATGATAAATGAAACAAGTATTTCACGCCTTTGTTACCTGCAATTGACAAGCTAATTAGTTCAGTTTCAGAAGAAACAGTTTTTAGGAGCATGCCAGTCCCGTACCGGAAAGTGACATTGTCCATCGCCAACCGTTGCAAATCTTTCTGGATATATAATTCTCTGTCAATTTCGCATTCATTCAAGCACAATACCCTCGAAATAGGTCTGTCCTTCATGCCTAATGGAAACCCCTTACCCACACAAAGAAAGTAATTGGTTATTTTCCATCCTCTCTGCATGCTGGAAACTAATTGCAGATACTCATTAAATTTTGTAAAATCGTGAAAGCGCCAACATAAAGATTCCAACTTCTGCAATTCTGCTAGCTCTTCGACTTCCACTTCTGAAATAGCACACCAGTTACTGGGACATGCACAGCGAAATCCTAGGAACTGGAGATGTGAGAGCCTTGTTATTATCCCAGATTGTAGATTACTTATTCCAGTCCCGGACAGATAGAGGAACATAAGTTTGGACAACAATTCAAGTCCTTCAGGTATATTAGTTAATCTCCAACAGAAAGATACATCTAACAACTCCAATGACCTTAGCTTCCCTAATGGTGGTATATAACACAGATGGGTACAATATTTCAGCGACAATGCCTTGAGATTTCCCAGGCTACCAACAGATTTGGGTAGCATTTCAATCACTGTTTGGGACAAATCAAGAACTTTAAGCCCACAAAAATGAAGGAAAAATGAACTGGAATTGATTTTAAGTTCCTGTTTTGGGACAATAATAGAGTTGAAAGAGTGCTGGTGCTACACATTGGTGAGAAGTAAGGGATTTCAGCAATATAATTTTTCATTAACGAAACTAGAGGTGTAATCGAGCCGAGCCGAGCCAAGCTCGAGTAGTCATTGTTCGTACTCGGCTCGATTAATTGGGGCTCGGGCTCGAGCTCGAGCTCGAATTCTACCGAGCTTTAAATTACGTTCAAGCTCGACTCGATAAGTTATTCGATTGTTCGCGAGCTACTCGAACTCGGCT
>CANYCX010443692.1:0-18113 GCA_948193385.1 Breynia disticha f. nivosa
AGCACATTTTTGCATCCATTTTTTAAATCCTAATTTTTGCAAAAAATTAAAAGACAAGTGATCAACACTAATAAATTCACCAAAACCACTTAATGAAGATTCATTATCATAACAAAATAAAGAGGGTTGAGAGGAAGAACCCGCAAACCCACTAATTTGGGTTTGTCCCAAATCCATGCCAACTTTATCCGGGTGGCAACTCCTTACATGTCTTGTGAACGTCTCATACCCTCCTCCAGTCCTGTGCGCCAAAAACCTGGGCCCAATAAATCCTAAACTACCTCCCTAACTGTATTGGCATCTACCTAGCCTGTTTTTCCATATAAGGTCTGAGTAAGCAAAGGTGAGTTTTGCTCAAGGGGCAGTGCACTGACAGCATGTTCAAAACTACTACTCCCTCTAAGTGTAATGTTCTTACCGATGGAGGGAGCACCTTCTTCATACAATGTTGGTTGTGTCAATGGGTCGGTGTACGCCTGATGATTGCGGGCAACAGGCTTACCCACTGGCAGGGTTAGAGCTTTGGGAAAAATCCTCCCTCTTATGTGGAGGTTTGTAGACCGTGGCCACTTGCTTCCCCTTGTCTACCTCTAAATCTCCTCTGACCTCCACATTACTTATTTCCTTAGGCATCTTCTCCGGTAGAATGTCCTTTTCAGTCTCAACAAGAACCATTGGTTGAGAAGGGGCTACGAGTTCTGGCCTTTTTGAGGCCTGGACACTCTCGGCCATTTTTACAAAAGGTTTCTACAAAGAAGCCACAGCCCCTTGAGTCATGGCCTGAGTTACAGCCTGTGTCAGCTGGGCCATTGACTGGGTTAACATTTGAGTCATCTGATCTATTGATAGTTTCAATGACCCTATGTTTTTTCTGCATTTCCTGGAACATGTCATGCGTGTTCTAGCCTGAAAGTACCTTCGACGCACGAGGAGCCACATAAGTATTCACCCCACCACGACCTTGGCTTCAGCTTCCTGATTTCTTGTCACTACCATTTTCGACATGTGGTCCTACCAAACGTGCCAAATTGTTTGCCTTTTTTGTGGGAAGGAAACAAACGTCCTCCTTTTCTAACAGTGAAAGCGTGAGCAAAGTTAGAAAAATAAAAATGCGAGCGTGTCAAGAATGTTATTGTTATTCCAAATAAAAAATAAAATGAAATGCACAAGATCTCAAACTAATCAAACGATTGATAAATGGACAAATTAGGACGATATCTTCCCAATGGTCTTTGACTCAATGAACGTAAAATCGTCAAATCAACAACAAATAACTAGAAACTAAAATATAATGCAAATGCAGGGAAAATACGGAAAAAGAAAGCTTTGAAAATGGCTAAAAAATCCTATAAAGTGAAAGCAAGGTTGTTGTCTGATAATGAGTGATTGATTGTCCTTCACGTTGAATCCTCTCCTATGTGTAGAAGCTTAGTAGAAAATTTTTTCCTTTTGGCAGGAGTCAAGTATTCTCTTAATTTATTCTATTTGCATTGCATAGCAAATCAAATATTCTGAATATTTGATGTATTTCCTTTCTTGTTGAATTGACTCCATGATATTTTCTATCAACATATTCGTAATGGAATCGAACTTATCCGGCTAATTTGGTCCACAGATCGAAATTATTTTTGGTGTAAATAGTTGTCTATCAATCTTTATAATTGTTTCTTTATCTATCTCTTATGCATATTCTAACTATCTCAACTATAAAATTAAGAACTCTCTAAGTTCTTCTTCATTGATTTGAGTTTTCTACTTTCTTTTTTATACATATATACTATTTTGATTATCCTGGTTATAATAAGTAATGCTATAAAACATAAATCTTAAAATCATAATAATAATATAACTTAACAGGATTATCTTTCGGTACTTCTCTAGGATTGAGATCCAAAGAAAATCCTATGCCTTTATTAAGTCTAGATGTAGATCCTCTATCTCAGCCTTGATTAACACTGTCTGATGAAGTTGTTCCCATACCTAGCTGCATTGATTGTGGTTCCAGCACAATCCTTAAAGAAATGTCCTAGTTGACCACAAAAAAAAAGATTCTTCTATCAAAGCTCTACACTCCTCGGTATGTCTCCTTTGACAAGTCTGATAAATTGGTTTGGCATACCCTGGAGGTGAAATTAGTTATTTATCAAATGTTAGTTATGTTTTTTTAATATTATATTTGAGTAGTACAGAGAATGCTGCTAAGTATGATCTTTTGAAGCATGTTGACAGAAGTAGCCTACTCATATAGCCATGTTATTTGGGTTTTATCTTTGTAGATAAAATTCTAAAATTAGGTAGTTATTAGGGAAATGTAAAATAACTTAATACCGCTTTGAAATCATATCTTAGGATACATCACTTTGGGTCAAGTGAATTTATAAATGCAAATATTATAGAAAGCAAGCCTTGTATTTATGTTCTATCAAATACCAAAAGTGGTCATGTAAAAGGCTAAAAGTGGACTAAGAGAAGGTGTTGAGTACACTGAAGATTGAAGCTTTCGTGTGATGTAATTAAACATGCGTTCATATGTTGAGAGTACATCACAACATTATTAAGTATAGTGTGTAAGCCAACAAAAGGATAGAAAATGTTTTAACTAAAATTGATCTTAATTTTTCTTATGTGAGATTCAGTAGCGCTCAACATGATCTCTACATGAACCCTTCTTACTTTGATACTATTGTGAAGCATAAATCATGACATTTGATTTGATAAGTTGTACAAATAGACGTTTAACTTGATAAGTTGTACAAATAGTTTGCACTTGTTACGAGTAAGAACATGTTAACTCTTTGGTTAGATGATATGGTTTATTGTTGACCAATAATAGATAAGAAAGATTATTTTCAAAGATATCACTCTAGTTTCATATGACATCATATTCGAATTACAGTTCCTTATGAGAATTGTAGTTAGCGTTTATGACAAGTTTTCATGAGATCAAAATGATTTGAAAATAGCGACATTAGGAAAATAATCTAATGACAAATCATGTTGAACTGAGAATAGAAGATGGTGATTCAACTTCTATTAAACTTGAGTTGCATGAAATGTTAGAAGCACATTTTATTGATTGTCGCACTCCCGTGCTACACTAAAATGTCAAATGATCCCTTATAGGAGAGAAATATCATTATTTGCAATCGTCACGTGTGAGTAGGAGATGTAAGAATAATTTATTCTGTCCATGACGTTGAGTTTGTCAAATAAATATAATTAAGTTAAAAAACTTAATTATATTATTTGACATAAGGATCAAATCAGAATCATTTTAAGTTTAAGGACTAAAATGTAATTTGATTCAAAAGGTACCTATTCACCAAATTATACCCAAAGATGTGACACCAATTTTCCTAAGCTTTCTTTATGAATAAATACCAAATTGTGGCACCTTTTTTTTTTAAAACATAAGTTGTAAGATAAATGAAAAGAAACATAGTTTGCCCACAATAACAAATATAAACCATCCACCATCAAGAGTTTAAAATGCGGAAGCCATGTAAAAACATGTAAATAATAAGTTTACAAAGCCCATTTATACTAATGTATGTATAGACGCACAATAACACACAAAACCAAAACAACTGGGAGCCCGACCTTCAGTATCGCAACGCTAGCCTCGCCACTCACGTAGTCCCGTCACTGGTACCTGCCACTCTGCACACAAATCAACAGCAAACACGGGTGAGTATACAAAGTATACTCTGTAAGTGATCCCCTATTGTTATCAAAGCTAGTGTGCAGGGGAATCCACGGCCTTCCCGGCCTATCCTCCCTAATGGCTCACCGTAGCCATGCCACAACAAGTTCTTGATGTGTTTTATTCTTTCATTTCATATGTTTATTCACCAAGGAATTCATCCTAAATCATTAGGATACTTTAGATATACATTAGTGTATTATTCAGGCTAAAATTTGGGTTCTGCACAAAATTAACGTAGGTTTCCCAAGCAATAACGTACGTTATTCATCCACACTTGTCCAGGACATGAATAACGTATTTGAACATCAAATTAATGTATGTTTAGGCACATAACATACGCTATTTCACTCAATAACGTACATTATTGTGTTCTGATTAGTTCTACCCACTTTTTTGAATTGTATATCACACATACACATTTTCTACTTCACTTTACAAATCAAACCATCCTTCTACATACTTATTCATCCACATTATGCACTCAAACACCATCATTGTTCATTTCAAACATGATTATCATGAACATTAAATCATTATGCCACAATTCAATCATACACAAATAGGATCATTCATACTTAAAATGTAACATCCAAGAAAAATTGTTGTATTAAAATGAAGTCAAATAAATGTGTAAACATCAATATATTAAGGTATATGAAAGGATGATGTAAGTTTGACACGAAATAAATCAAGAGAAATTCAAAAAATTCTGAAAATTGAAAGTACGCACGGTGGACACAAAAGAACACGATGTGGGCACGACCACACGTACTTAACATTGACAACGTGTAATTTAGATACATATAAATGTGTTGTGAGGGCGACAACGTGTAGTACATGGACGACCACACATACTCGATGATGACCACGCGTAGTTGACTAAAAACATGAGCTGGAGTGATTCGGTAACAGAGAAGGATGAAGAGGATTATTTCTTCGTCTATATAAACGAAATGGAAGCAGGTGATGGCTAGATTTCAGGAAATAGAGAGAGAGATTAGAGAAAAGAGCGACGAGAGAGAGATATAAGAACAGGGAGAGAAATATGGTTTTAGCTCGGAAATTGACGATTGGAGCAGGCTCGATATGATGGAGGTTGTGTCGATATTTCCAACTTTGCACATATTCGAGGTAAGTGATTTTACACTTACTAAATTGATTTGTAAACCTTATTATTTAGGCTTTTATATAATTCATAGTAGTTTGCCTATAATGAATTGTTGAGATTGCTAGGGTTAGACGAATCAATATTGAAAATGATTCCGTCGTGGATTGATTATATGTTGATTTGGTAAATGATATGAAAATGAAACGCATACGCATAAATGTTGACATTGATATGTTGGGATTGATATGGAAATATTTTCTTTGTGCTTTATGATCGGTGTGATCATTATTTCCTATGTGGATTGTAATCTGTGTGAGTTATAATTTATGCTTTCGTATTCAATTGTTGTGTGTTATAATTGACACAAAGGAAAGCATGATATGATTTGTGTGCTGATACTAACGATATGATTCTGTGTGATTAGTATCTGAGTGATACGATTGAATGAATGAGTTGTGTGCAATTATAATCCTGTGTGGATTGATATTATGCTCTATGTTAGCATTGCTGTGTACGGATATGAATGATATTCATATTGATTACATTCATACATATATCATAAGTCTGTGTGACACGAGCCTGTGTGGCAATACTATTCCTGTGTAGATGAGGGCTGAGCTGTGTTCGGTCTATATTTATGAGCTACATGCTTAGAGCAGTGTGCTAAGGTTATATTTCATTCCTCTGCTGTGTGCGATAGAGGATGCCTACTGCTGTGTGCTATGGTGGACAAAACCCGGGTACATCCTGTGTGGATTTGCATTAGCATTTCATGTCATACATTTACATTCATATATGTATAAAGATATGAATCTTATCCTGTGTGGAGAATTGAACCTGTGTGGTTCGTATATGTTATCCTGTGTGGATGATTACTTGTGTGGTTATATTGCTATCCTGTATGGATTATTGAAAGCTGTGTGCCTAAGTTAGTGAATTCCTATGTGGATTATTGATAGCTGTGTGATATAGTACTTATGTGTTTTATGTTGCCTGTGTGGCTATCTTGTTTGATTATTAATGAAATGTTGTGTGCTGGATTGAATGGATAATTAATCTGTGTGATTGACATTATGGATAGAATGTTGTGTGCTCCTTATCGATCATAGTTGTTGTGTGCTATACTATGAGATGTGCTGTGTGCTAAAAGAATGTAATTATAAATGAAAAGAATAAGGAAATAGCCTATGTTAATAAAGGAATTAAGGTATAGATTGTTGTGTGCTAAATTACCTTAAAACCATAATTGAATAGGCATTTCCGAGATTGAGTATGTCTTCGTACTAACCAGCACGTTATCATGTTGAAAGTGGAATCTTAATAAGAATGAACTTGTCTTTCAATATGATATTTGACAATTGGGGATGAAGGTATGAATGCGTCCTCGTGTTCATCAGCAAATCTGTGCTAACTAGACCCCTGCACTTCATTTAAACTTAAATTGGGTTTGCACTTACTGAGTATATCTTTATACTCACCACGTTATTGTTTTAAATTATCGTGCAGGTAAAGAAGGATTGCCGTGGGGAGAATTCGAGCACGTATTTCGCAAACATGGATAATTTTGAAAGAATGTTGTAAAAGAAATGTATTTATTTTACATTTTACACTGTATTGTTTAATAACTCTTTTACATATCCATGTTTATATTGCAACTGTTTGAAAGGTTTGGATAAATGGTTCTTTATTTTTGAGATTTGAAATTGAAATCAGGGTTGGTTTTGAATATTGAGAAAATAATGGTTTTAATTTTTAAGTCTGATATAAAACATCCCGACCTTTTTGCCTCTCAATCAAGCATTTTATATCTCTTATTCCACACACAACATTATTAAATCAACAACCCAAATCCACATAATCAAACACATAATCACATACATTAATCATTTCCTTTCTATTGTCATTTTCAATCACTCACAATCAATCCTTCAAACCAACCACAAATATACCTCTGTTACATATCATTAACAACCCATTTTCATTCAAATCATAACACATATCATCATATCATCAACCATCACACATAACACCAATCCAAATAGAGCATACAACTTATACAATTTACATATAACCATGTAAGACTATATCCATCCATATAATTCATTCAAAACTCATACAAGAGTCCAGATCATTCAATCACAATTTATGATCATCTCATAACCAAACTCATACACATTCATTTTCCATTCAAATCAATAACAAGTATGCATAATGAATGCAATCCAATGCTAATGCAATGTCCACACATATGTACCCCGGGGTCTAAAATCATCGGGTCTAGCCTGGCATCAAATCATCGAGACTAGCCCGACATCAATTCACATTTGGGCTAATCGCCCATTTTTCTCACAATCAGGCTAATCCCCCTTTTCATCACAATTCATCAGGACTTTCCTGGCATCGAGCTCACGCTCGGCATAAACATAACACTAAGAGTCACGCTCTTGTGTTCTCAACATTTGGGCTAATAACCCATTTTATCAAATGTGAGCCATATGCTCCCTTTTTCTCAATGCATGAACATACACGTGTTTATGCCAACACAATATAATATGTATGAATGCAAGTCCATGAATATCATCTCAAAATTTCTCATAATCCATGCACATGAATGTTCTACCAGAGTCTTTCATTTGACAACATTAGCCAACTCATGGCATAATCATCATTTTCATTCATATATCATACGTAACTCATAAGAGTTCATCGCAGTCATAAGGGAACATTCACAAGGTATGCATGGATGCTCACACATGATTCATTTATATCGTCAAACTCATAAATGTGCCAACGTGTGGCCAGAACGTTCATAACATATCTTATCGCAAACCAACTTTCATAGTTCATCTCACACTGTATTCACAATACATATACACGCATACCATACAAATTTCATCATAATCTTCATACTTATGATCATACCACTTGTCCATGAAGAAAGCATACATTCACAAGTCATTTGCAATTCACTCATTCCCACACCAATGTTATGCATTCATTCTAGTTTCATTTATCTCAACATAAAGCATATCAACGCTACTTAACCATCAACATATATCATCCCACCATTGAGCAATGTCACATTCGTTACTTTCTTTTCGCACATAATCCATAAGCACACAACTCACATTATCATTCGTATCATTAATTTGTGTTCTTAGAACACTTAATTTCGATCGTTTAACATTCTCAATCATCAAGGAATACATTCATACATACCAATAGCAAACCTTGCCAACATCCTAACAAATCACATAAAGGCATATTCAATTTAAAGCTTTCATTTAGCACAACTCATTATCATTCCATCAAAGACAACAATTATCACATAATTTATCCATTCAAAGGAAAACATCCAATCGTAAGCATTCAAAAACACTTACCTCGCGTTCTCGCGAACTCGATTCGGCCCCAAATCTCTGATTCGGGTTCCAGTTGTTGTTTCCTACACACATTTAATCACATTTATTATAGTTTAACAAACAATGTATCATTTTTCAACATTTCTCATTGTTTTTTAGGAAATTCCCAAAATTCCTTAAAACCCTAATCTGTTAAATCTCACCAAATGTTATGTTTTAGGGTTAAACACTTATAGAATCATGAACTACAATAAAACCCCATCAAAACCCTACCAAATGCGGCTATTTTCCATCACATTTCATCCTTGAAGCATAAATTCTTACCTCCTTCCCGTTTAGCCTTTCCGTAGAATGAAGAGGAATCGATCGAAGGGTAGAATCGTTGTTAATCCACTATTGTTGTGATGTTTGTTGGTAAGTTTGATGGTTAGGAAGGCTTAGGAATGGTTTCGGAAGGTTGGGAGAGAGTTTGGGAGTTTGTGGGATGTTTTTATCCTGAATTTGCTTGTTCACGGCCTTTTAATGACCTGTCCAGACCCCCGATAACGTACGTTATTTTGTCATTAACGTACGTTAACTAAAATGCAGATTTTGGCCGGCTGTGATGAATAACACATGTTATTCTTACAAATAACACACATTAATCACATTAACTTAAGTTAATGACTCCATTAACGTACGTTAATTTAGTGTAGACTGCTGCACTTAGCGACTTTCGACCTCTTTCGCTCCCAGACATGTATATCTTTGTACAAACATACTTCCAACTTAATTTAAACATCATCCAACTTAATTAAACATCAATCAACCTTTAAACATATGATTCATAAACTTTATCGAGATCAAAACCACCAAATTAAACATCAACTCACACATTGTTCAACCTTCCATAGTTCATACTTATCACCATAGCACTTATGCTCCTTTATACACGCCCTATCTCAATCAACCACACCATCGATACACAACCTTAAGCCATTTAGTTATTAATCATTATTCTAAAGGTTTATACTCCACTTTATTCATAACGCACAACCATGATCTTGCCATTATTCCATACAATTCAGCACACGCACTTACGAGTTTTGTTCCATTCTTGGACCCGTTCCCTAGTTATCATTTTCATGAATTAACCTCCCATGTCATGATCATTATTTCAATTAGGAATGAACGAATTTCTGGGGCTTTACAAAAGTTCTATAAATAGAACTCTTCTCCCTCATTATCAATATACACCAAATACAACTAATACATTTTGAGGCAAAGAAAACTACTACAGTAGTTTATGGAACATTAGACTGTCTAGAAGAGCTGTGCAAAAATTCGTACCAAGGATGATAGTTGGATTTTTAGAAACTAATGGAATAGGAGCAAATTCAAATGCCAACTTTGAATTCAAACCAACAAGTTGAGTTAAAGTAGTAAAAAAATGCCAACTTTGAATTCAAACCAACAAGTTGAGTTAAACTACTACAAAACAAAAATATTGACATGAATGTTATTACCTTGCATTATTTTTCTCAATTTCATGTCTTCTGTTTGCGAGTGGTTCAAGTTCTCATGGGTATATTTTTATTGATCTTCAAGACTTTGCATCATATTGGGGTTGGCGCAAGGAGAGTTTGAAACATCTGTGGACTCATGGTTATGAAACTCCATGAAATGGTTCTTCAGAGAACACTTGATTTGTGCAGGCATATTATTTCCTGTAAATCCAATGACGTTTGCAGTCGTTTTTAAGGACCTGTGCATTGAAGGTCGTGGCATAGTATTTTAACAGAGGTAAAGCATAAAAGAAGCACATGGTGATGTCATGTCTTTATAGGAATTCTTGTTTTCTTATGTATGTATTAAATTCTGTGACATGTCAACGGCAAGAATGCTACGCATTGTCAAATTAGACGGCATATCATCAAACATTTTTTTGTACACAGAGAACAGCAGGTGCACGTCGCATCTGGTGAGACTCCTCAAACACATAAAATGGTTGTTCTATCCCCTACTTTGGACAGTATAATCAGTTAATACATTCTTGTCTTCCATATTAGTTAAAATAAGAAAAAAAATAGAACTTACAACTCCTTTCATCTTTGCACATGTAATCCGGTCACACACAAAGGCTCGAATCAGCTGGAATGGATTCAAATTTCAAGAAACGACTCAAATGCTTATCATCCAAATGTTCCTGCCAAAATTATGATAAAAGAAAACATAATGTATTTATTTATATGATTGCATTAAATATAAAAAATAAGAAGAATAAGAGAAACAACAAAAACTCACAAAAAGGGAGTCTGTATTTTTGCCACTCAGTCATCATCCCTCTTTGTTCTACTTCCCCTTTATAAACTTTTTTGCATAGCATCTATACAAAATTATCTAATTAAAGAGTTGGAACAGTCATGCTTTCAAGGAATTGTGAGAGTCTGAGGTGGAGATGTTGAGTGTTTAAGGGTTTTAGGGGAAACGCAACAAAACAAATACTTGTCAAAGCAATTTTTGTAAGCAATCCTGAGATGGGCGCAAGAAGATAAAACCTTTTTCTCTTTGTTTTTCAGACTAATCTCCAATAACCCAGGCATGAAAATTCTTCATGAAGACAATTTTTATTGTGAATTTTGTGTCTAGGTGAAAATTTTAGACAACAGAATTTTTTTATTCAAGAGGTTTGGTGAGATATTTAATGTTTAGTAGAAAACATTTCTAGAGGTGGTTGAGTGAAGTTGCAATAATAGAAGACACCAACTAGAAATAAGATATACGAGTAATAACATATATATCTACGTAATATTTTTAATCATAAAATATTTAGAAATTGAAAAAAATTGCAGATTACGCTTATAATTTACACAGCATACGTCTAATCCAACATTCTACACCTTCTTGCCTTCACCGCTACCCATTGACAAAAGCAACAACAAAACTAAAAACAAAATAAAAAAAATTAAAATACATTCTTGACTTATTAACCAACTTTAACATAAAATTAACAACATATACTAACATAGATATGTATATAAAGATATAATCCAATTAAAAATATATTAAAATAGATGAACATACATTACAAATATAAAAAATATTTAAAAAAACTATTATGCATATGCAATATATATTAGATAGCCAATTGACCTCTTTATTTTACATGTAGAATTAACAAGTCAAATAAAAAGATCGTTGATTAGAATTTTTAAATTAAACTCTTTATTATAAAGAATAAATTTAAAGTAAAACAAGCATTGAAGATGTTCTAACATTACTTTTAAAACTCATAATGTGAAACTCATTTTTAAATAGTTGTTTTCCTGATAATCAATAATCTTTATAAAATAATAAGATATCATACTGAAATTAGAGTGAAATACGAGAAAAATAAGAGGAGAGAGAAAATGAAACCACATTTATAACATTCTCTGGCCCAAAACAGTCGTATCATAAAAGTTTTTACAATGGAAACAACAAAAAGAAGTTTGAAACATTTCAAACTCAAAATAGTATCATATACAAGATATGTACAAATATGTACAAAGTCAAAACTGGAAGCACGGAAAAACAGAACAGTGGAGCTCGACCTTAGACAATCGCAAGCTCTAACAGAAGATCTGATCACTGCAGCTCTGGTTCAGTAGCAGCTATCTGCGTCCTGCACATCATTTAGACACATAAACAAAGGTGGGTATATTTTACAATACTCAGTAGGCTTCGTACGCTATAATTGATTCATAAATTTAAATGTGCGCAGGGACAATCAATATCCCATCTCAGAATACGATCCTCCTCTAACCTAATCAAACAACTCAATCAATTCATATAGTCATTCGAACACCAGTCGTATTTCATATCAATACAATCCTCAAACAATCAATCTCCACTGTTCGTATGAACAGTAAAACATCAACGCAAGTAACCGTAAACATAACACATTCATTTCACATAACTTTTCGTATATAAATCACATCTCAAACCATCAATAAAGCATTCATAACTCAATCAGCAGTAATCACAAATGCAAAGTATGAATGCGACTCAAATGCATATGAATGCGATGCAATCACATGCAAATGTATGCCTCAAGGTCTTTCTTTCTTTTTCTTTTCTTTTCTTTTAAGGTCATTTTTCCCTAGGTCCCAGACCGGCATCGTACACAGTACGACATCGAGATCTCTCCCAAAATCATCGGTCCTAGACCGACATCGAGCTCTCGCCCGGAATCATCAGGCTCTGCCTATATCTCATAACTCAGTGTCACACAATAATGCAACACAATGAATGATCAATACATTCATATCTCGTATCAAAAACTCATGTATGCTCACATGCTCAATTAGCAAACATATATCACAATATCGCAACCTCAGTCACGATAATTATCAAATAATAACTCTGGAGCATGTAAATCAAACATATATTAACCAAACGTCAATATATCATTCAGAGCATACGAAATTCAATCAATAAAGTTAATAAGAATGAACAACAAAGCAAGTATAACAACCTGCCAAAAAATCACATATACCATTCGTATAAATGTTCCAAAGAACATAATATACTAAAATATGTATCATACATATAAGCTTTCTAAGCTTATATTCAAACCAACAATCAATCAATATTCACAATCAAACACACCATTCTCACATTCACTAACTTATCTAACATCTCAACATTTTATTATAGGCATTTCTAATTTAATAGAATAGCCTAAAACAAATTTCGAATCAATATGTAAGCGTAAGAACACTTATTTCTAAGCAAAGCAAAAACTAACAATTATTAAACACTCATTCAAGCTTCAATACCAACATTGTCAATTCTAAATCAACCATTTATCAACTTTTCCTTAAACTTCCCTTAAGTTTTAACTATATCAAAATTTATCCTACACAAGATTACATTATCAAAATTATTTCCCTAATATCTTTTACATATTTACCATTCATTAAAACATAATTTCAGCCTCATTTACTTCCATCATCAACTATATGTCAACCTTAGCAAATTCTAACTTCTTCCTCTCTTCCATCATCTTTTCTTCTTCCAAAATTATTCTAATACTTACCTCATACATAAACCATTAATTTCAATTTATAATCCAACAATTCCAGCAAAATATTCATCCTAAACTAATCATAAAACTCAGCCAAAGAATTACCATCAACTTGAAATCAACCTAAAGTAAACCATCATCCTACTTACCTTAACTTAGGATGAAGAATTCTCAAAGAAATTAATCCAAAAATCACTTTCCTAGCTGAGTTCCTTCTTCTTCTCTGCTGCCCTGTTGTTTCTCTGTAGGGATTTTGATTTGGCAAGTTAAAATGAGCTTTGTCAGTTGATCGATCGATAACTTTATATTTTTTTCTAGAAAACAGGTCAGAACGCGGGGTGCGAAGAAACTACGCGGAATGGGAACGAACCCGCGTTCTTTCTCTCTAATCCACGTACTTTCCTAACTCCTGATTTTTCCGATTTTCGTCGATCGTTTAGCGTCAACCTTCGATCAACCTTTCGTATATCTTTATATATTAATATTAAAACACATATTTATCGTCATTTTACAACAAAAAATATCCAGAATGTTACACATAATATTAAATAAAGCTGAATATTTAGGCAAACAATTCAAATTGATAAATCAACTTTGTCAAAAAAATGCAAATTCTTCCATAATATTAGCACTAAGAAAATATTAAAAATGAAGTTTTCTCCATAATGCTCTTTAAATATAATGATGAAACACTGTACAAAAAGAATATAGAATAAAGTGTTTAAATTATAAACACTTAGAAGAATTGTGGCTTGTTAATTAGGTATTGTTTGATATTACTGTTCAGATAAATTACAATAGTTTTTTATTCATAAAAATAGTTTTGAATATTTGTTAACATCAAAAAACTATTTTTATTAAAACTTTTTTTTGATGAAAAACCTATTTTTTTTAAAATTAATCCCAAACAGACCCTTAATTAGGTATCTAATGCTTGCACAAAATTTGAGTAGTTTTATGAATGATTGTAATCATGTTAGTTTTGTTACGATAGTGTGAAAGTCGAGATTCAAACCTTTACTAGGTTTCTTCCTCTACATG
Organism: Breynia disticha f. nivosa; assembly: GCA_948193385.1. NCBI lineage: Eukaryota > Viridiplantae > Streptophyta > Magnoliopsida > Malpighiales > Phyllanthaceae > Breynia > Breynia disticha. The sequence continues at coordinate 14,265 of CANYCX010443692.1, forward strand.
CCTAATTTTGTCTCATCCTATTGAATGTCTTCAAGTGGATATATGACTGACAAATGAGGAGTTACTAAATAATTCACTTCTTTTACCTGCATTTAGAGAGACAACAAAGATATTAAATGAGAATTTAAAACGATTTAACAATAACTGTTAAATGAGGATACTTGTCATTATGATTACAATTAGGGTATCAGACTAAATGAGGAGATCCATATTTGTAATTTGGGATAGGAGAATTAAGGAAGAAGGTAAAGAGGAACGTAGGCATTAGAAGAGGAGAGAGCTTCCATCACTGTGATTTATAGTGTTGCAAGCATCTCAACCCCGTATGGTCATCATTTGCCCTTCTTACTGGCCAAATGACAGGAATGCTACAATATATATGCTAGAATTTCATTTATGGCAAACGAAAATAGTTATGCCACGTATGATAGATTTTTTTTTTGTTTCCAATAATGCTTGACAATAAAAAATAAAAATTATTCAAGCAATTTATCTTTTTATTGTTGAGCCATAGCTGAGATGGTGGAATGCTTCTTTAGTTTGTAAGAGATTTAGAGATCAAGTCTTACACTCTGCTTGTTTCGGAGGTTAGCGTCGTTCATTAAAGTATTGTATATTGTAGTATAGTATTGGATAGTATCGTTTCAACTAAAAAACCATACCAACCTAGTAATTTGGTGGGTTATAATTTTATGGTTTTCTGTATATTTTTAAACCATCAAATAACCATAGCAATCAATACGATGCATTAAAAGGTCAAAACAAGCATATTTATTTTAAAACCTTGCTTTACAATACCATTTCAGCCTATCATCCAAGCAAAGCATTATTTTCCTCACTTACATACATATTTTTTCTTATTTTTTCTATGAGTTGTGAACTTGTGGTTAACTCATGAATATTTAATTTTTTATTTCATAATATATTTTTACAAAAAATACATAAAAATATGGAAATTTTTCTTGCATTTGCATTTACATATCTTTAAATATATTTTTCTTAAGAGTTGTCAACTTGTGGTCAACTTTTTTTCAAACTTAACATGTTGATAGTAAGTCGACAAAACTCCAAATTGTAATTTTTTTTTCATTGTTATTTTAGTGTTTATACAATTTAAATATTTGTCAACTTATTTCCAACTTTTTTCATTGTTATTTTAGTGTTTATACAATTTTTTTGCAAACTTAACTATATGTAGTTTTCAATTCGCAATGTTATTCATTTGTCAACTTCTTGTCAACTCTTTTTTATTTTTGTTAACTCATTGTTATCTTGTTCTCTACTTCATTTTAACTCATCAACTATTTGACAAATAGACAACAAGTTGACAACAAATCTGTACCATTTTCTTTAGTTTTAACTATAATCTAATATTAGTGTTGGTAAAAAAACTTATACCCGTGGGGATTCAATCTGACCAAACTCAAACGGGTCGGGTTTTTCAACATTTGACAAGGAACAAGGGGGCACAAGGCAACTCAAAATTAAAATAACGCGAACGGGGATGGGTTGGTGTTTCGTAGACCCACCCCATTCCTAGCCCCAAACTCGCCCCGCTATAAAAATATTTATATAAATAATAAAATATATATAATATAATGGAAAATATATTATGTTTTGTTCAAGTAATTCATTATAAAAAGTATCATCTAAGTACTCACACTTTATTCTTAAATTAGATATTGATTATACTATGAATTACATATTTTAGACTATTTTAATTATAGAAAAATATGCTTTTCATAAATTAAAAAAATATTTATTTAAAAGAAGGGATGGGGTAGGGCGAGGAAGGTTCTGTATTTTTTCAACAGAGCGGCAATAAGATATTAATTTTGTAACCTAATAGGTTACAGGACGGAGACGGAGAAAGAAAACAATTTACGGGGCAGGGACGGAGAGGCCATAATCCAACCCCGACCTGCCCGATTGTCATTCCTATATAATGTATAAATTTAAAAAATATAAATTTATACGGATGCTTCTTTGATGGAGTCTTGTAAAAAGTGAATGGGAAGTGCAGTGTTGTTGCTAAGCAGCAGGATGAAGCTCTTCATTTGACAAATTTCAATTTAAGGGAACACACACAACAGACATAGTGTAAGAGAGAAGATAGAATCAAAAAATTTTGAGGTGAATGTATAAAATATTGAAGGGGGGAGAAAAGACTGGCAGAGAAGGAGATGGAAGTGGTGGCAATGATGGTGGAGGTTAAAGCACTGGCGATGGAGGTGAAAAGACGAATGGTGGAGAGATGGAGTTGTCAGAAAGATAAAAAAAAGGAAATGGATGAGAGGACAGGAGATAGTAAAACATACTAAACTAATTACCATATTAATCACGTATATTTTTAAACTTTTTCTTATACTTTGCATAAAAAATAGTATTGATACTTACCATTCAACTTGTTCGTACTTTGAGTAACTTCATACTAATATATTGGATATCCTCTTTATCGTTATTCCATTATATATTCCGTTATATACCTAGAATATCGATCGTATTAGTTAACACATCCATGGATAAGCTTTGTGTTACTCCAATACGCCCTTTATTCTTTATTACGCAAGTACATACTTTACGTAAAACTGCTATATAACGTATATAATCTAGATATCCCATTTAAATACCTATTGCATTCCTCCTGCATATCAATTTCAACAATATAACTGGTTCTCAGGCACACAATAATATAACAATATACACCACAATTTCATATATATATCCCAACCAACAAAACAATCTCAGATATATATACATATCACTATATCAATAAACTATAATAACATCATACTCATCCTCTATCAATCTCAACACGTAATGTACAAATTATACAACAACATTATATCAACATCTCATCATATGAAAAATATATGCAACAGATCCTAATGGCATCAGCAGAAGAGAGAAAGTAGATCGGATAGAAGCTTTCCAACCTGTAGAAAAGGAAAACTATGACACAGCTAATACAAAAGTCTATCCCTACTAATACCTGTACCTGAAACAAATATCGCAGTTGCATGAATTACGGGCTCAGTGAGTAATCTTTAATTCATTTTATAATATCATGTAAACAGTACCTATACGAACCATTCTTTCAAATTAGTTTCATTTCATAGAATACAAATATAACATATCAACATATCACATTTCATAAGTACGTATTCTTCATCCTTTTCATTTTTCCTTTACATTTTCTTTTTCATTTATTTCATTTTCCATTGAATGATTCTTTTTAACTCATATTGATTTTGATTTGTAAACGTTTGAATTGAACGTTCTCGTTCATAATAAATCCTAACTTTCGTCTCCCTATTAGTTCTGAAAACATTTTTCCACCTCCTTTTCATGTGGACCTAACTTCCATCTCCCTACTCCCGTCTCCGAATGATCGATCATTTATCACCTTTCCATCACCTTTCCATATCACATATCATATCACATATCACATCACATATCATATAAAAACATAAGCACGTTCACATACCTGTTTCGTATGCCTTTTTCATTTTGCGTACCTGCTTCATTTGAATCGTATCTACGATTCCTTTTTCATTTCATATAACTCATAACATATAGCTCGTATCAAAACTCATATCAGTACGCACGTATAATCATATTGTTTCCTTTTTCGTTTTCATTTAATTCTCGTATTCACATATTCGATTAAGTACGTGAAAATCATTTTCACATTTTGTTCGTAATCAAACATAAATAATCAATTCGTATACGCAATATCATTCACAATTCGATCGCAAATAAATATATATAACCATTCATTTTAATAAAGCCAAATAGTGAGATATACTTGTCAGCTGAAGTACTCGGACTGGTGTGAACTCACGTCCC